>CAKXYN010000510.1:0-90897 GCA_935064755.1 Tragelaphus eurycerus
GAGGATTCAGGATGGGGAACACGTGTATACTGGTGGCGGATCCATTTCGATGTATAGTAAAAGCAATACAATATTGTAAAGTTAAGCAAAATTAAAAAAAAAATGTTAAAAAAAAAAAAATTTTCCAAGCCAGGCTTCAGCAATATGTGAACTGTGAACTTCCTGATGTTCAAGCTGGTTTTAGAAAAGGCAGAGGAACCAGAGATCAAATTGCCAACATCCGCTGGATCATGGAAAAAGCAAGAGAGTTCCAGAAAAACATCTATTTCTGCTTTATTGACTATGGCAAAGCCTTTGACTGTGTAGATCACAATAAACTGTGGAAAATTCTGAAAGAGATGGGAATACCAGACCACCTGATCTACCTCTTGAGAAATTTGTATGCAGGTCAGGAAGCAACAGTTAGAACTGGACATGGACCAACAGACTGGTTCCAAATAGGAAAAGGAGTACGTCAAGGCTGCATATTGTCACCGTGCTTATTTAACTTATATGCAGAGTACATCATGAGAAATGCTGGGCTGGGGGAACCACAAGCTGGAATCAAGATTGCTGGGAGAAATATCAATAACCTCAGATATGCAGATGACACCACCCTTATGGCAGAAAGTGAAGAGGAACTCAAAAGCCTCTTGATGAAAGTGAAAGTGGAGAGTGAAAAGGTTGGCTTAAAGCTCAACATTCAGAAAACGAAGATCATGGCATCTGGTCCCATCACTACATGGGAAATAGATGGGGAAACAGTGGAAACAGTGTCAGACTTTATTTTTCTGGGCTCCAAAATCACTGCAGATGATGACTGCAGCCATGAAATTAAAAGACGCTTACTCCTTGGAAGGAAAGTTATGACCAACCTAGATAGCATATTCAAAAGCAGAGACATTACTTTGCCAACAAAGGTTCGCCTAGTCAAGGCTATGGGCTTTCCTGTGGTCATGTATGGATGTGAGAGCTGAACTGTGAAGAGGCTGAGCGCCGAAGAATTGATGCTTTTGAACTGTGGTGTTGGAGAAGACTCTTGAGAGTCCCTTGGACAGCAAGGAGATCCAACCAGTCCATTCTGAAGGAGATCAGCCCTGGGATTACTTTGGAAGGAATGATGCTAAAGCTGAAACTCCAGTACTTTGGCCACCTCATGCGAAGAGTTGACTCATTGGAGAAGACTCTGATGCTGGGAGGGATTGGGGGCAGGAGGAGAAGGGAACGACAGAGGATGAGATGGCTGGATGGCGTCACTGACTCAATGGACGTGAGTCTGAGTGAACTCCGGGAGTTGGTGATGGACAGGGAGGCCTGGCGTGCTTCGGTTCGTGGGGTTGCAAAGAGTCAGACACGACTGAGCGATTGATCTGATCTGAAAAGATAAGGAAGAGAAAACCCACGAAAATAAAAGGAAGGTCCTAGGACCAGAGTGAGGACCTCAGGTAAAACAAACAACACTCTTGGCTGGCCCAATTTACATAGGACAGGCCCAGAGAGAGATAAACATATAAAAAGAGGAGCCAAAACTCTCTCTCTCTCTTTCCGTGCACTGGAGCGCTCTTCTCTTTGCGTCTTTGGGTCGACATGCCCTCACACCTCCAGGATGGATTTTCCTCTTATTATCTAAATAAAATAGAGCTGTAACACGGAGCTGTAACACTGATTTGTCTAAGAGCTATAACACGGTCTGTCCAAGACCTGAGAGCTGTGACACGCCTAGGGCTTTAAGGTCCATCACTCCAAATCTTTGTTGTGACAAGAGAGAACCGAGGAGCATACACTCACCTGACATATCCATTGACAAGTGAAGAGACAAGAGGCCCAGAGAGGTTGAGTAACTTGCCCAAAGTCACACGGCTAGCAGGGAGACAGGTCAAAATTTGAACTTTGGCTTCAGGCTCCAGAGCCCTCACACTTAACCACTGTGCTTATTTGGGGGTTGGTGTGTGTGGCAAATACACCTAAACTGGGGGATACAGACCCAGATTCCAGAAATCCATTCTTTCTTAGCCTGTCCCTGGAGTCCTGGTTCTGTTGGACCCAGACTCAGACCCTGTGTTTATATCTTGAGGAGCTGAGCAGTGTCAGGCCCCCCTCTCATCTTCCACGACATTTTCCTTAGTCACCTGGGAGGAGACAACGCAGCCACCATTCAGGGACAATGGAACAGCTCAATTACTAATTCCACTTCTGGGCAGGGTTTCTGTATTCCCCAGGCAGGCAGGAGGAATACAGTTTCCTGGTGGGCTAAAGGGAGTCGGAGAACCCAGGAGCCATAACCTCTGCTCAGACTCTCTGCCCTCTGCGTCTGCTTCAGCTAAAAAAAAAAAAAAAAAAATCATCCATGTTAAATAACACTGATCACTCCTGCCCCCAGTGCTATATTTGAAAAGAAGACCCTCTGGGGCAATTTGTAACCCAGAGGAATCAAGTGCCTCCTCTGGGTGGCCCTCTTCGATTTCCACCTACTCAACTCCATTATTAGCAAATATTTTCATCCATTCATCTTTTCATTCTTCCATCTATCCATTAATTCTTTCGTGTATTTATTCATTCAGCAAGCATATAGAAGAAAGTAAAAAGTATTAGCAGCTCAGTCATGTCTGACTCTTTGCGTCAGGGACTGCAGCCCACCAGGCTCCTCTGTCTATGGGATTTCCCAGGTAAGAATACTGGAGTGGGTTTCCATTTCCTTCTCCATGGGGTCTTCCCAACTCAGGGATCGAACCCAGGTCGCCTGCACTGCAGGCAGAATTATTTACCACCTGAGCCACCAGGGAAACCCATATAGGTGCTGCAATAGCTAAGACATGGAAACAACCTAAATATCTATGAACAGATAAATGGATAAAGAAGATGTGGTACATACATACAATGGAATATTCCTGCTAAGTCACCTCAGTCGTGTCCGACTCTGTGCGACCCCATAGATGGCAGCCCACCAGGCTCCCCCGTCCCTGGGATTCTCCAGGCAAGAACACTGGAGTGGGGTGCCATTTCCTTCTCTAATGCATGAAAGTGAAAAGTGAAAGTGAAGTCGCTCAGTTGTGTCCGACTCTTTGCGACCCCATGGACTGCAGCCCACCAGGCTCCTCCGTCCATGGGATTTTCCAGGCAAGAGTACTGGAGTGGGGTGCCATTGCCTTCTCCAATGGAATATTACTCAGCCATTAAAAAGAACAAAATAATGTCAGTTGCAGCAACGTGGATGTAACTAGAGATTATCATACTGAGTGAAGTAAATTAGAAAGGGAAAGACAAACACCATATAATGTCACTTACATGTGAAATCTGAAATATGACACAAATCAACCTATGAAACAGAAACAGACTCACAGACACAGAGAACAGACAGTGGGGGAGGGAAGGATTGGGAATGGGGGATTAGCAGGTGCAAACTATTATATATAGAAAGGATAATATTCAGGACCCAGTGCAAAATGAAAAGAGGGATTGCCTGTTTGAAAACGATGAAGAATTATAAGACAATGATAGCAGAGCATTAAATCATGCCACCCCTGCCTGCACAGTCTTATTTGCCAGTTAAAGAAGCAGACTCTGTCCTGGGGTCATGAGAAACCATTAAGAGTTTTTAACTTGGGCAAAGTGACCACATCCAGGGTTGTGTGGGCGGATCCAGGAGAAGCAGGGGACCACAGAACTCCCCTCCTGGACTCTTGTTCTACTCTCTCAACCATCACTCTCCTCCATCACTCTCCTAGCCTACTCTGTTCCATCCACCTAGTGTCTGTTCTGGTCCCATCTCTATGAATCAAAGTATGCTTCCCTGACTCAGGCCAGCAGCCCCTCATTGGCCCCCTTTTGCCCCCAGGACCTGTCCTTCCAAATCTTCCTTTTCAAGACCATCAGGGGCTTTTTCTAGAATCTCATCCTCACGCTGAAGTTTCTTCCCTCAGAAGGAACCTTCAAAACAAGGTGCAATTCTTCTGTCTGCTGTTTTGGTCCTTCCCGATCAGACTCCAGGCAGGAAGTCTGCAGATCCCAGCTGTCAAGAGACCCTGCAATCAGATCCTGGTGTCCATAAAAGCCCTGACCCTCACTGGCTCTGTGGGCTATGGCAAGCCACTTAATCTTTCTATGCCTCAGTTTGCCTCCTCTGAAAAATGGGAATAACTCTTGGCTAATTCAAGTGTCGTCCTTGGTCCAACGGCATCAGTATCACTAGAGAACTTGTCAGAAATGCAGATTCTTTGGAAGGACTGATGCTGAAGCTCCAATATTTTGGCCACCTGATACAAAGAGCCGACTCATTAGAAAGACCCTGATGCTGATAAAGATTGAAGGCAGAAGGAGAAGGAGACGACAGAGGATGAGATGGTTGGATGACATCACTGACTCAATGAACGTGAGTTTGACCAAACTCCAGAAGATGGTGAAGGACAGGGAAGCCTGGCGCGCTGCAGCCCATGGGATCTCAAAGAGTCAGACACAACTAAGCAACTGAACAAAAACAACAAGTGAATTCTTGTCCCCATGTGACTCATGTGCACAAAAAAATGTGAAAAGTGCTGATGTACATGACATGGTCTAATAAGGCTTGAAGGAAGAACATCATACAAAAGACTTTGCCTTGAGTCCAGCACATAGCCAACACTTCATATTTCTCCACACATATTTCTGAACTATTCATCTGCGTTTTGCTGTTGCTGTTATTTTTTAAATTTGCATATGTGTATACATATGTGTGTGTGTGTGTGTGTGTGTGTGTGTATGCTAATATGCTAAGTCACTTCAGTCATGTCCGACTCTGTGTGACCCCATAGACGGCAGCCCACCAGGCCTCTCCGTCCCTGGGATTCTCCAGGCAAGAACACTGGAGTGGGTTGCCATTTCCTTCTCCAATGCATGAAAGTGAAAAGAGAAAATGAAGTCGCTCAGTCGTGTCCGACTCTTAGCGACCCCATGGACTGCAGCCTACCAGGCATCTCTGTCCGTGGGATTTTCCAGGCATATATATATATATTTGGCTGCATCGGATCATCATTGCTGCACTCAGGCTTTTTCCAGTTATGGTGATCAGGGGTTTCTCATTGTGATGGCTTCTCTAGTTGTGGAGCATGGACTCTAGGCACTCAGGCTTCAGTAGTTGTGGCTTGCGGGCTCTAGAGTGCTGGCTCAGTAGCTCTGGCATGCAGGCTTAGTTGCCTTGCAACATGTGGGATCTTCCCAGAGGGATTAAAATGTCTCATGCATTGACAAGCAGATTCTTAACCATTGGACCAGAAGGGAAATCTTCATCTCAGGGTTTAATGAGTACATTGCCATAGTGCTTATTAGAGGAGCCTGAGTTATTCTAAAAGTTTTAGAAAGAGTCTCACGGGAGCTCTAAAAGGTAGGTACTATTATTAGGCCCATTTAATTGGTGAGGAAACTGAGGTTTAAAAAGTTTAAGATGCCTGGGAATTCTCTGGCAGCCCAGTGGTTAAGACTGTTCACTTTCACTGCCAAGGGCCGAGGTTCAATCCCTGGTCAGGGAACTAAAAATCCCACAAGTTGTGCAGTGCGGTCAAAAAAGGAAAAAAAAATTTAAGATGCCTGAGATCATACAGAATGTCCACACTATGGCTGTGTTCCAACAGGAAAGTAGCAGCCCAGGACAATGATGAGATACATGGTCTATGGCACCTGATGGACCTATGTTCAAATTGGCTGTGTGATTTGGTAACTTACTCAACCTCTCTGTTCTTAAAACCAGTCTTTGCCCAAACAGGTTTGGCAAGTGTTGGATTTAAGGGATCCGTTCCTTTGTGAACTGTTAATGTATGCTCTGAGACTCTTCAGAAGAGGCCATGCTCTCGTTGTTGCTGTTGTTCAGTTGCTAAGCCACGTCCGAATCTTTTCAACCCCTTGGACTGCAGTACACCATTTCCTTGTCCCTCACTATTTTCTGGAATGCTCAAATTCAAGTCGATTGAGTTGGTGATGCCATCCAACCATTTCATCCTCTGTCACCCCTTTCTCTTCCTGCCATCAATCTTTCCCAGCATCAGGGTCTTTTCCAATAAAGGACCAAAAGTGCCTGTGGCTCATGAAAATTGTGATGTGAGCCTGGGTCTGGGGAACATGCCAGGGAAGTACTGTCTAGTAGAATCTTTCCCTGACACCCATGGCCAAGGCTGGCAGGTGACTTCTCCACGCTCATGGATACCTGTCTTCTTGAGAATCAGGAGGGCTGAACCAAGGGCCCAGGGAGCCAATCGGGGCCTGGGAACAGGCAAGGGGGCCTTTCCCAGCCCTGCCCGGCCTCACAGGATTAAACCAACTGGGTATATTTGATACCTGCCAGATCTCAGCCACCTGGACTCCTGGCCCGGGAGAGGAGACACATTTGTGAGCTCAACTCAGAGGCTGCACCAAGGCCAAGGAGTGGCCCCCCACATCTTCCTGATGCCTTGAATGGCCGGCCCATGGCAGGGCACCCCTGGAGGCCGGCAGTGGCTCCTGGTGCTGCTGGCTCTGAGATACCTGCTGCCCACAGGTAGGGGCCTTTGCTGGTCTTCCTGGTGGGGGAGAGGATATGGGTGCTCAAGAGCCTAGGCTCCTTCCTGGATGGTTTTGAGGGTCAGCTGTACTGGATCTGCCTTTCCAACTTGGTCACCACCCAACTATCACTTCTTCCACGTTTCTAAACATATCGCCCACAGAGACCACTCTTCCTCCCCTTCTCTTTATTTTCCTTCACTCCACCTGACTTCACTTTCCACTGTTATTGATTCAATTTTTTGTCTATCTCCCCTTCTAGTTCATGAGCCCCTTGTGGACAGTGAAATGCTTTGAACTGTTGACAGATTTGTCCTTAGCCATGCCAAGCCCCCTGTAGGCCTTCTGAATGTTTATCTTGTAATCTGGGTCCAGTCTGGCTGGGGGTGGAAAGCACAGCCACGGAAGGCCTGACTTTGGAGCTTGAATCCCACCTTCCCCAGTCACTGGCTGTGACTCCTGAAGCCACTTGACTTGGCCTTCTGAGGCTCAGTTTTACCTACATGCAAAATGGACACAATGATGAGAACAGCACTTAGCTTGCAGGGCGTGTTGGGAGGATTTGATGGGGTCATAGAGACAATGGCCAGCATGCTTAAAAGGTCAGTGAGCACTGACCATTACTGTTATGAAGTGGGGAGCACACACACAGGTGGGCAGAGGGGCGTAGATGGGACGTTCTCTGCCTGGCACCCAGAAGAAACCACATTTTGTACTCAGGCTTGAGGGGAGGCAGCAAGCAGGATTTATGATAACAAGGAGCTTAGAGATACTGGCTTATCTGATGGCCCCATTTTTGTTTTAATTTTTATTGGCATATAGTTGATTTACAATGTTGTGTTAGTTTCTGCTGTATAGCAAAATTATTCTGTTGTACATATACATATAGCCACATTTTTTTAGATTCTTTCCCTATATAGGCCATTTCAGAGCATTGAGTAGAGTTCCCTGTGCTCTATTTATATGTGTGTATATGTCAACTCCAGTCTCCCAATTTACCCTGTGCTGTCCTGCACTTACTTGCTCAGTCGTGTCCGACTCTCTGTGACCCCATGGACTGTAGCCCACCAGGCTCCTCTGTCCATGGGGATTCTCCAGGCAAGAATGCTGAAGTAGGTTGCCATGCCCTCCACTAGGGGATCTCCCAATCTAGGGATCCAACCCAGGTCTCCTGCATTGCAGGTGGATTCGTTACTATCTGAGCCACCAGGGAAGCTCAGTTTATCCCTACTCTCCCTTATCCCCTGGTAACCATGAGTTTGTTTTCTACATCTGTGACTCTACTTCTGTTTTGCAAAAAAGTTCATCTGTGCCCCTTCTTTCAATTCCACATATAAGCGATATCACATATATCTTTCTTTGTCTGACTTACTTCAGTCAGCGTGACAATCTCTAGGTCCATCTATGTTGCTGCAAATGGCATTATTTCATTCTTTTTATGGCTGAGTAATATCCCATTGTATATATGTACCACATCTTCTTTATCTAGTCTTCTATTGATGGACATTTAGATTGCTTCCCTGTCTTGACTATTGTAAACAGTGCTGCAATGAACACTGGGGTTCATGTATCTTTGAATTAAGATTTTCTCCAGATATATGCCCAGGAGCGAAATTGCTGGGTCATATGGTAGTTCTATTTTTAGTTTTTTAGGGAACCTCCATACTGTTCTCCATAGTGGCTACAGCCAATTTACATTTCCACAAACAGTGTAGGAGGGGTCCTTTTCTCCACACTCTTTCCAGAATTTATTGTTTAAAGATTTTTTTTGATGATGGCCCTTCTGACCGGGTTTAGTGATGCTTTTTTTATCTATGAGGTAAAGTGATATCTCATTATATGCTTGATTTGCATTTCTCTAATAATTAGTGATGTTGAGCATCTTTTCATATGGTCTTTGGACATCTCTAAATCTTCTTGGAGAAATGTCTGTTTGGATCTTCCACCCATTTTTAAAGTGGGTTATTTGTTTTTTTTGATATTGAACTGCGTAAGTTGCTTGTAGACTCCATTATATTGAGGAGAAAACTGAGGTTCAGCGAGGGTCAGGGTTTTCCCAGGGCCATACAGCAGGAGAGGTGCATTCAGTTCCATATACATATACATATTACTCCCAGACCCCTCTCTCTTAACTTGGCCCTGCATTCTTTCTGCCTCTCCTGGAAAGGTCACTCAGTCACTCAAAGGGAGTTTATGTGTTGAGTCCCTGCCATGTATCCCTGCAGGCTCTGATGATGCATCAGGGCCATGGCACTCACAGGGAAAGTAGAAGCACAGTAGGGAGAGATGAGGGGTTTGCATTCATTTCCTGGGGCGAATAGCAAAGTACCACTGACTGGAGGCTTAAGCAACAGAAATGTACAGTCTCAGAGTTCTGGAGGCTGGAAGTCTGAGAGCAAGGTGTCTGCAGGGTTCATTCCTTCTGAGTGCTGTGAAAGGGAATCTTTTTTAGAAAAAAATTTTTTTTTTACTTGGCTGCATCAGGTTTTACTTGTGGCACACAGGATCGTTGTTGCAACTCATGGATTCTCTGGCTGTGGCTCTCAGGTTCGGTTGCCCCATAGCATATGGGATATTGGGGCTTCCCTGGGGGCTCAGATGGTAAAGAATGTGCCTGCAATGCAGGAGACCTGGGTTTGATCCCTGGGTTGGGGAGATTCCCTGGAGAAGGGAACAGCTACCCACTCCAGTATTCTTCCCTGGAGAATCCCAAGGACAGAGGAGCCTGGCAGACTATGTAGTCCATGGGGTTGCAAAGAATTGGACACAACTGAGCGACTAACACTTTCACTTTTTACCTCTTATGGGATCTTAGTTCCTTGACCAGGGAACTAACCCATGTCCCCAGCATTGCAAGGCAGATTGTTAACCACTGGACCACCAGGGAAGTCCCAGGGAATCTTTTCCACGCCTCTCTCCTAGTTTCTGGTGATTTGCTGGCAACTTTGGCACTCTCTGGCTTCTGGAAGCCTCACTGCAATCTCTGCCTTCATCTTCACATGGTGTTCTGTGCCTGTGTCTAAGTTTCTCCTTTCTATAAGGATGCCAGTCACAGTGGATTAGAGACCCACGTTGCCAAAATTCAGCCTCTGTACACTGATGCTGGATTAAATCTCGGAGAAAGAGTTTTGGGTGAAGTAGAAGAGAATCTGTCTGCTAATTCAGGAAATGTAAGAGATGTGGGTTTGATCTCTGGGTCAGGAAGATCCCTTGGAGAAGGGAATGGCTACCCACTTCAGTATTCTCGCTGGGAGAACCCCAAAGACAGAGGAATCTGGTGGGCTACAGTCCATGGGGTCACAATATGAGTCAAACATGACTGAGCGTCTGAGCATACAGAGGAGAATAGCTTTATTGCTTTGCCAGGCAAAGGGGCCACAGCAGGCTAATACCCTCAAGACTGTGTGTCCCACCCTGGAGGGAGTAGTGAGGAATCTTAAAGGAGCAGGATGTGATCAGTTAGTAGACATTCTTCTAATTGGTTGGTGATGAGACAATTGGGGGTCAGCACCATCAGCCTTCTGGTTCCAACCGATCTGCAGTCTACATTCACATGGGCAGCAGAGAGTTAACATTCCACCTGGTGAGGCTTTCAGTATCTGCAAAACAGCTCAGAGGACATAGTTCAGAATAATGCCTATAGTCTATGAGGAAGAACCAAAGGTCCTTGAGTTTGTTCAGTGGCTAAAGCATTATTATTTTGTCTTGCCTGACTGTTTTCCTTTCCTTATGCATTTTCTCACTTCTCCGGTTAAATTTACTCTTTGACTGAAGTTTTTCTGCAGATAAAAGACAAGCGGAGGACATGGGTAGGGGTCTATTCTGAAAAGGCCTCACAGGTTTCTGCTTGGTTACACCCACGCTACCACAGCATGAATTCATGCATGCATGCATGCCAAGTCACTTCAGTCATGTCCAACTCTTTCTGACCCAATGGACTATAGCCTGCCAGGCTCCTCTGTCCATGGGATCCTCCAGGCAAGAATACTGGAGTGGGTTGGCATGCCCTCCTCCAGGAGATCTTCCTGACCCAGGGATCGAACCCACATCTCTTACATCTCCTGCATTGGCAGGTGGGTTCATTACCACTAGCACCACCTGGAAAGCCCATGACCTCATCGTAACTTAACTAATTACATCAGCACCAACCCTATTTCCAAATAATGTCACCATGTGATGTATACTAAGGGTTAGGACTTCACCATAGGAATTTGACATATGTCAAAGGGAGACAATTCACCTTATAACAGAAGGGTCAGGAAATAAGGGTAGCTGAGCTGGGGGTGTGCTGTGGGAAGGGAACTTTCTCCAAGAAGGTGGGGTTACAGATGATCCCTGTTGTCAGAGAGGGTCTTGCATTGACCTGACCTGAATGAAGGGGTAGGAACCCCAGCCCCAGGTGGTGAGGTTTAAGACAAAGAATGTCTGAGTGAGGTTGGAGTCTGCCTACTCATGGGCCCCATACCCACATTGCAGAGGGATGTGAAGTGAGATAAAGAAGGAACCTTTACTCCAGTGCTTCTCAAATGGAGGATACCTCAACATCACCTACAGGGCTTATTAAAACACATTTTATGGGGCTTCCCTGGTGGTCCAGTGGTTAAGAATACAACTTGGAATGCAAGGGACACCAGTTCAATCCCTGGTCCAAGAAGATCCCATGTGCCCAGGAGCAACTGAGACCACATGCTGCAACTACGGAGCCCACATGCCACAACTACTAAAGCCCGTGCTCCCTAGAGCCTGTGCTCCACAACAAGGGAAGCCACCACAATGAAAAGCCCTCATACCAGAACTAGAGAAAGCCAATGTGCAGCAAATAAGACCCAGCACAGGCAAAAATAGAGTAAATAAACAAATGTACATTTTAAAATTTTCTGTAAGTCCATCCATGTTATTTACAAAGCAGAAATAGAGACACAAGACGTAGATAACCAATATATGTGTACAAAGGGGCGGTGCTGATACAACTGGTCAAATTAGTCCAGGAAACCACATTTTGAGGTTCACTGTTTTACAGCCTGGGTCCATGTCTGCTTTATAAACAGAAGCAATCTTAACTCAGCAAACAAAACAGAAAATGAAAACCAATACCTCAATGAATCTATGCCAGTCAGAAAGCCCATAGAGGCCTTCATCTGAGACATGGCACTGGCAGAAGAATGCCTGGTAGTCTCTATGAGTTTCATAATGAAAGCATCCCCTGAGGATTCTAAGGGTCTTGCCCACATAAGAATCATACCTGTGTGTGAGGGGCTAGAGAGTAGGAAAGAGGTGTTGAAATCCAGATTCTTGGTTCCCACTTACTGAACTCAAATTTCCAAGGAAGAAGGGAGCGATAAACTTGGAGTTTGGGACTGACATATACACACTACTGTATATAAAATATTTCCCTGGTGGCTCAGATGGTAAAGAATCCACCTGCCAATGCAGGAGACTTGGGTTCGATCCCTGGATTGGGATGACCCCCTGGAGAAGGGAATGGCTACCCACTCCAGTATTTTTGCCTGAAAAACCTCATGGATAGAGGAGCCCAGCAGGATACAGCCCATGTGGTTGCAAAGAGTCAGACATGACTGAGTATGTATGCATGCCAACAACGGGCTCTGAAAGGCTGGCAGAACAATGCCTGGTACTCTGTGAATTTAATAATGGAAATATCACCTGGGGATTCTAAGGATCAAGCAGGATCAGAAGATGCAACCTGGGACTTCTCTGGTAGTCCAGTAGTTGGGATTCACTGCCTCCATTGCAGGGGACATGAGTTCAATCCCTGGTCGGGGAACTGGGATCCCACAGGCCCTGCAGCACAGCCAAAAAAAAAGTTGCAGCTCTGGGAAACTATTGGACAAAATTGACTAAGAGTAAAAAGCAGTCTGTGTTGGAAGGACAGGTCAAGCTCAGGACCTGGACGGTGGAATCCACAGCACATTGTTCGTAATATCCAAAAGGTGGAACCAACTCAAATGTCTGTTAACAGATGAGATGAATGGATGTGTATAAAATGCATAAAATACAGAGTGAAATATTAGCAGGGCAGCAATGGAGAAATAGACATAGAGAACAGACTTATGGACACGGGGGGAGGAGAGGAGGGAGAGGGTGAGATGTATGGAGAGAGTAACATGGAAACTTACAACACCATATAAAATAGGTATATTTGCTGTAACACTCAGGGAACTCAAACAGGGGCTCTGTAACAATCTAGAGGGATGAGATAAGAAGGGAAATGGGAGGGAGGTTCGGGAGGAAGGGGACATGGGTGTACCTCTGGCTGATTCTTATTGATGTTTGACAGAAAACCACAAAATTCTGCAAAGCAATTATCCTTCCATTAAAAAATTAATTAAAAATAAAATGTACAAAATACAGAGTGGAATATTAGTCAGTCCTGTAAAAGGAAGAAAATTATGACACAGGCTACAGCATGAGGACATTATGCTGAGTGAAATAATTCAGACATGAAAGGACAAATATTATGTAATTCAAATTATAGGAGGTTCGTAAAAGAGTCAAATTCACAGAGATTAAAAAGTAGGATGGTGGGTGCCAGGGGCTAGGGGAGGAGGATGGAAAGTCACTGTTTAATGGAGACAGAGTTTCAGTTTGGGGAGATGGCATGCACCCGGAGATGGACGGTGGTAATGGTTGCATAGCTACATGAATGTACTTAATGCCATGAACTGTGTACCTAAAAAAGATCAACAGCAAATTTCATGTTGTATGGATTTTACCACGATTTAAAAATAAATAAATAAAAAGGAATAAACCCAGTGCCTGCACCCCAGACAAGACAAAATATTAGCTTTTATTGAGAATGTGGACACCATTTGTTATTAACACCTGGGTTTGACATGGTGCTGACCCAATGAGCATGAACCGTCCTGAAAGCATGCTGGTGATTATGTGTGTGTGTTAGTAGCTCAGTCGTGTCCAATTCTTTGCAACCCCAAGAACTTCAGCCCACCAGGCTCCCCTATCCATGGGATTCTCCAGTCAAGAACACTGGAGTAGGTAGCCATTCCCTTCTTCAGGGGGTCTTCTGGATCCAAGGACTGAACCTGGGTCCCTACATTGCAGGCGGATTCTTTACCATCTGAGCCACCAGGGAAGCCCTGATGATTATTATAGACTAAAATCACTTGCTTTGTGCTGGGATTTGTGCTAAGCCTTTTGCCCCATAAGTCCTGGTAACAACCCTCTGAAATAAGTGGTGTTATTCGTAGCTCTAATTTACCAAAAGAAAAACTCAACACACAGATGTTGAATGCTTGGTCCAGGCCACACAAGAGTCACACCCAGAATCGATAGCATAGTCCCCTGTGTGTGTGCACTCAGTCACTTCAGTCCTGGCCAACTCTGCGCAACCCCATAGACTGTAGCCCCCCAGGCTCCTCTGTCCTTAGGATTCTCCAGGCAAGAATACTGAAATGGGTTGCCATTTCCTCCTCCAGGGGATCTTCCCAACCCAGGGATTGAACCTATGTCTCCTACACTATAGGTGGATTCTTTAAGTGCTGAGCCAGTGGGGAAGCCCAGCAGAGTTTGCTATGTCACTATAAAATTATAACAATAAAGTAAACCATCTCAGACTTCCTGGAACTCTTAGACTGGTTATGTAAATTAGAAAAAAAAAAAAAAGTAGGACGTGACATGCACATGTTGGGGAAATATAATTAAAAACCATGAAACCATAAGCGTTAATATGGTGCGCTTCACAGGCAATTTGCTGAGAGATTGCCAGACAGAAAGAAACCTTACCCTTTTCCACAGCAGAGCTGCTACAACCTATTACACACATATTTACAAGATAAAGGATAATTCATCCTCAAATCAGAGGACTTGACAGCACCATTTATCATAGCCAGGTCATCTGAGATTCACCCTGGTAATTGGAGTGACCACTGGTGTTGGCTAATTGGCTTCATTCACAACAAAACCAAATTTCTCATCTCTCTGTGATGGAGGTAGTTTTGCAACTTAGAGCAAGGCCCTGGCTAAAGTTAGCCTCCCACAGAAACTGGAAGATTGGGAAACTTAAGTCTAATTTTTCATTTTTATTTGTCCTTTCACAGACAAGCCCTGGATGTAAAGTCAAAGGGAGCAGAGAGAAGAGGTTGAGGTGGGGTTTTTTTGTTATTGAGAGGATTACAAAGAATTCACAAGAATTGGATCTTTATTTGCTTGATTATTTAGTTTTGTCTTTGGGCTTCCCTGGTGGCTCAGACCGTAAAGAATGTGCCTGCAGTGAAGGACACCGGGGTTCAATCCCTGGGTCGGGAAGATCCCCTGGAGAAAGGAATGGCTACTAACTCCAGTATTCTTGCCTGGAGAATTCCGTGGACAGAGGAGCCCATCTTCGTTGCTGCATGTGGGCTTTGTCTAATTGTGGCGAGCAGAGCTACTCACTAGTTGCCATGTGTAGGCTTCTCATTGCAGTGGCTTCTCTTGTTGCAGAGTACAGACTCTAGAACGCACGGGCTTCAGTAGCTGTGGCACATGGGCTAAGTGGCTCAGAGTCATGTAGAATCTTCCCAGACCAGCAAGATTCTATGTGCCTTCCCCTGCATGGACAGGCAGATTCTCATCCGTTGCACCACCAGGGAAGTCCAAGAACTGGGTGTTAATAGGAACAAGAATGATAAGGGCCTGCAGTGAGGGCGATTGAGGCCTGAATAAAGACCAAGAGGGACTGAAAGCCCATCTCCCATTCCCCTGCTTATGCTCCCAGACTCCTCTCCTCAGGGTAAAATCCTTACTCCCCATGTGGCCTAAAAACACTGCTTTCTGCCTCCTGCCTCTTATCCCCTTCCTCCAGCTACACTGGCCTCTGCTGTTTCTGAAGAAGTTGGGCCCCCAGGGCCTTTGCACTTGCTATTTGCTCTGTCCAAGTGTTCTCTCTGTTGCTGTCCCCAAGGCTGGCTCCTTTTCATCATTCGCGATGTGACCAGCGCCTCTTAGAAAAAGAAATCAGGAAATACTCTGTTTTAGAATCCCCAGAGCATTAAAATTCCTGAAAATACTTTGCTGAACAATTATGTTTCCCTGCCTAGACTATATGTTTTATGACAGTGGCACCCGTCTGGAGCCCCACAGCCTAGATTGGAATTCCAGCTCAGATGTGTGGCATAGTGACTGAACCTCTGTTTATTCCTCCATTAGAAGGGGAACATAGCAGAGTTCCAATAAGGATTAAATAAATAACTCTTAGAACATGAAGGGGACACTGAATAGAGACTATATGTACAAGTGTTTGCAGGTTTTGGTGTTATGATAGCAATAATAACTTAATCCTTAGGTTCTAGCATAGAATTTAGCCTACACAAGACACAGTACATATTTATTGGATGGATACACAGATGGGCTGCAGGGTTTTGAACAGAGAAGAAAACTGACAAGCCTTTTCTGAGCTCTAGATGTGGCTTATAACAAAACAGAGAGCCTGGCTGGGGGCTGGTAGCATAGTCCGCCAGCCTCCAAGCTCCCTACTTCAGAGCTCATTGTGTGCATGTCTGCTCAACAGTGTCTGACTCTCTGGGTCCCCATGGACTCTACCTGCCAGGTTCCTCTTGTTATGCCCAAGGTCCGAGTCCCCAAAACTAAGAGAATAAGACGTCCACAGCAATGCAAAAGCAGCCAGTATGCATTTGGCACAGTGCATATTCAAGGCCCAATATATAAAGAGCAGGGGTTCCTGACAACAGAGGGAAAGGAAGTTAAAAACTTATCTGAGATCCATAGACTCCTAGCAGCAGTCCACCGGCCCCGAGCAGTGTCCATAGTACATGTCCCCGGACACCAAATGGGGGAAGATGTCAAGGCTCGAGGCAACCGTGCCGCCGATGTGGTGGCTCGCAAAGCAGCCATCGGAGACTGCAAAGCCCACATACTGACTGTGAGATTGCCACCCCCGGGAATGGGAACCCTGCCCCCAACCCCCAGGTATTCCCCCTTTGATCTGAATTGGATTCAAGAAAATACCAACCGTTCTGTGAGCAGAGACGGATGGTATTGGGACCAGAATAACAACCTGTTGCTTCCGGCTGACTTGGGTCAGCACCTTTGCACGGACCGACATCGGACCTTGGGCATAACACCTCTGTCCATGGGATTTTCCAGGCAAGAATCCTGGAGTGGGTTACCATGGCCTCCTCTAAGGGATCTTCCCAACCCAGGGATCGCACCCACATCTCTTATATCTCCTGCATTGGCAGGTGGCTTCTTTACCACTAGTGCCACTGGGGAAGCCCCTTTCGGAGCTCAATGTCAGATAAAACAAATGGGAGAGAAATGAGATAAGTAAACGTGGTCATGCCTGTCTTTGAGGAAGTGGAATCATTAAAACCAAGTTTCATTTTAATTTTTAAAAATATTTTTTATTTATTTATTTGGCTAGTTGTGGTATGTGGGATTTTGTTTCCAGACCAGGAATGGAACCCATGCCCCCTGCATTGGAAGCATGGTATCTTAACCACTGGACCACCAGGGAAATCCCTCAAGTTGTCACTTAGTCATGTCTCTTTCGGGGAAGGCAATGGCACCCCACCCCAGTACTTTTGCCTGGAGAATCCCATGGATGGAGGATCCTGGTAGGCTCCAGTCCATGGGGTCGCTAAGAGTCGGACACAACTGAGAGACTTCACTTTCATTTTTCTCTTTCATGCATTGGAGAAGGAAATGGCAACCCACTCCAGTGTTCTTGCCTGGAGAATCCCAGGGACGGGGGGAGCCTGGTGAGCTTCCGTCTATGGGGTCGCACAGAGTCGGACACGACTGAAGCGACTTAGCAGTAGCAGCAGCAGCATGTCTCTTTGCCTATTTTCGATCCAATGGATTGTAGCCTACCAGGTCCCATTCCCTTCTCCAGAGGATCTTCCCAATCCAGGGACCACACTTGGGACTCCTGCATTACAGGCAGATTCTTTACCATCTGAGCCACAGCGAAGTCCCCCAAGTTTCTTTTTAACTCAGTTCCAAGCAGCCCCAGGAGAGAGCACAGCCCTTGGCTCAAAGCCAGAACATTTCTATCTTCAAGTTTCTATTTGTTCCAACTCTTTTCTTTTTTTTTGAAATAAATCTTTGAAATAAAAATAAAAGTGCAAAGCAGAGGACACCTCCCACCCACCCCGTCAATATTCTTTATTGTTTCTTCCCCTGGGGTTGCTTTTGTGTTCTCACAGAAGAAAGTTATCTGGACGTTTCTTTCAGTGCTGTAAGCCTCGTGACCAATCCTGTTTGGTGAGGATTAAAGAATGTCAGAACTGCTCTGCTCAAGTCTCCCCAAGGCTTGCCAGGAAGTCATTCATAGACTCCAGGCCTCCCAGCGGTTTCAGAGCTCAAATGTCAGTGAAAATGAAGAGAGAACAAAGGGGGGTAAATGAGAGCTTATGCTCTTCCCCTTCCTACCTTCCACTCTGGGTGACACATGTGAGGAGTGGAAGATTTAAGAGGAGAGATGGAGCGAGAAAAAGAGAAAGAGAGATGGCAGGCAGGAGGTGGGGAGAGAGAGGAAAAGTTAGGTGCCTGTTTTTCTGCATTTCTGTTCCAGCGAACTTAAGTTTGTTTCTTTGTTGAAAGAATTTGGGGAAAAGCAAGGAGGTTAAGAAAATAAAGTCTTTAAGCAAGTATCGGTTCAGAGGGAGAGCGGGCAGACAGGTGAGGAGTTGCTGCCCTGGTTTTCTTGGCAGGGAGGCAGGTATGAAGCATACAAATGAAGGGGAAGGAAGAGTGTGGGGGTCATCTTCCCTGGTTTTCAGCCCAGCTCCACTTCCCAGGGGGAGGAGGGATTTTTGTCCTTATTTGGCTTAGGTCAGAGTTGTCGTGCCATGTCATGCTTGATGGTCTGCAAAGCTAATTTTATTGTTGTTTTAGTCACTAACTTGTGTCTGACTCTTTGTGACCCCATGGACCATAGCCTGCCAGGCTTCTCTGACCATGGGATTTCTCAGGCAAGAAGACTGGAGTGGGTTGCTATTCTCTTCTCTAGGGGATCTTCGAACCCGCACCTCCTGCATTGGCAGGCGGATTCTCTACCTCTGAGCCACCGGGGAAACCCATGCAATTTTATTGTAATGAGAGCATAATGAACAAGAGGTTACTTTCAGATGCAGGAGATTCCTGCCTTTCCCCACCTGTCTATGTCCGCATCCAGAGCGGAAATGCTAATCACCCAAAATGTGTGGTTTCCGGTCAGTCTGGAGGTTCCTGCTTTCCTTTGTCTGCCTGTGGACCCCACTGTTTCCAGGTGGGATTTCCTGCCACCTGGCCCCTACCCCCATTTCTCTGCCCATCCCAGCTCCCGCCCTGCTGTAACATTTCTATTCCATCTATCGAGTTCCTGCTTTGTTACCGTCACTGTTGCAGAAACCAGTACTCGAGAAAGCAAGCACCACCCTCGGAGAGTTGGAGAACTCAGGTTTATTACGCTGGCGGGCCCAGAGGAGTTAACACTCCAAGCTCTGAGCCCAGAACAAAGGGGTTACAGAGTTATAGACAGACTAGAGTGGGCAACACTGACGGTTAATAGGCTGGTTTAAACCAAGGTGTTTCCTGCGCAGTCAGGATGGGGAGGAGGATGCCTGACCTTTACATGGACAGACGTGATTAAGCAGGTTTGCAGGGGCCGGGCAATTGCAAAGAGCAGGACAAGGGCCAGTGAGATAAGCTCCAGTTCCCCACTTTCTGAGACTACATGACCTACGTGACCCAGACTTTGCAAGGGGCAAGCTGAGTTACAGAGGCAGAAGGAGCATGAAGTTATGTAAAAGTTTAACTCTTCCTCTTCATCACAAAACAGGGCACTTGGACACACAACAAATGTTTATTGCATGAAGGATCAAATCGGCATTTGAAATGAGGCATTCAAATTGAGGGTGCTCAAGCATACTGAATGCCTGGAAACTTTCAAAACAATTCTACGTCACTACTCCGCCCTAGACTGGTATTTTTCTTAAAAAAAAAAAAAAAAATGCTTTCACAGAACTCAGCCCTGTGCTCTGTGAAGACCTAGTTGGGGGGAGGGGGTGGAGATAGGAGGGAGGCTCAAGAGGGAGGGAATACATGCATACATAGAGGTGATTCACTTTGTACAGCAGAAACTAACACAGCATTGTAAAGCAATTATATTCTTTTTTTTTTTTAGGATAATTTTCACACTGTTAAAAAAAACAAAAACAAGCTTTCACAGGAGATTTTAATGAATGGCAAAGATGGAGAACAATCGATTGAAATAAAAAGCCACATTGCTTGTGGGATTGAACCCGGACTCTCAGCAGTGAGAGCAGGGAGTCCTAACCACTGAACCACCAGGGAATTAAAACCAAAAGTTTTGAAATGATGGCCTAGGGCTTGACTCAAGCCCAAGGATGACATGTTTGTTTTGCTGCAAAGTGTCTCAAAAATATTTTCATTCCTTGATGTTTCAAAATCCAGTAATTCATAAAGTTTCCAGGTTTCCAACTTGCCTTTTTAAAGTTTGAAGTTCAGCCATCATAGGGGCACCTCCCAGCAGAAGCAGAGCAACACCTGTTCCTTTAAATGGAGCAGGAGGAGGTTTTCAATTTGCTAGAGTCCCCACCACTTGCAGGAAGAGAAGGGGACAACAGAGGCTGAGATGGTTGGATGGCATCATCGACTCAATGGACATGAGTTTGGGAGATGGTGAAGGACAGGGAAGCCTGGCATGCTGCAGTCCATGAGGTCGTGAAGAGTCAGACACTACTGAGTGACTGAACAACAACCTCTACTACTTGCTGTTGCTTCTAAGATGCTGAGCTGAGGACCCAATTCTCCTTTTCACAGTTGCACTGCTGGTTCTTGGAATAAAATTTACCAGAAGGTGATACATTAATCTAAGAGTTAGCACCTCCAAATCAAGTGGGAAGTGAGGGTCTCATATTCCCAGGAATACAGGAAGAAGTATTTCTTTACAGAAGTCAAGATTATTCCTCTGCATTTGTTTTATAAAGAATGTTTGGGGGCAGCCATTCCCAACCTTTTCAGCACCAGGGACTGATTTCATGGAAGACAATTTTTCCATGGGCCAGGGAGGATGGGGAGGATGGTTTCGGGATGATTCAAGCTCATTACATTTATCGTGCACTTTATTTCTAATCTAACGCTGCCACTGATGTAACTAGAAGTACCAGTCTGTGGCCTGGAGGTTGGGATCCCTGCTTTTGGGAGTTCCATGGAGGTCCAGTGGTTAGGACTTGGTGCTTTCACTGCCGGGGCCCAAGTTCAATCCCTGATCAGGGAACTAAGATTCCCTGTAAACTGAGCAGCATAGAAAAAAAAAAAAAAAAGCATGCTTTTCTTACAGCCAGTTTGTTCAATCACAGACACTATATCAGGATTTTTTTGAAGTGTGGTAGTTGAGAAAAGGGTCCCAAAGTGTACTTCTCAATATGATAGCCTCTAGTCACATGTCAATGTTTTTATTTGATTTAACAAAACTCCCAGATTTTGGAAGTTCTGTTTAGGGTTTCCCTGATAGTTCAGTTGGTGAAGAATCTGCCTGCAATGCAGGAGACCCGGTTCAATTCCTGTGTTGGGAAGATCCTCTGAAGAAGGGATAGGCTACCCACTCCAATATTCTTGGGCTTCCCTTGTGGCTCAGCGGGCAAAGAATCCACCTGCAAAGCAGGAGACCTGGGTTCGATCCCTGGGTTGGGAAGATCCCCTGGAGAAGGGAAAGGCTACCCACTCCAGTATTCTGGCCTGGAGAATTCCATGGACTATACAGTCCATGGTGTCACAAAGAGTCAGACACGTCTGAGGGACTTTCACTTTTCACTTCAGATAATAACAGTTAAGTGCCTAAGCCATAGTAGCCACTTATTTTTTTAAAAAGATTTTTTTTTAATGTGGACCATTTTTAAGATTTTTATCGAATTTGTTACAATATTGTTTCTGTTTTATGTTTTTATATTTTGGTTTTTCAGCCTCAAAGCATGTGGGATCTTAGCTACCTGATCAGGGATCGAACCGGCACTCCCTGCATTGGAAGGCAAAGTCCCATATTATACAATTATGTATTACTATATAGAATTCTATTATAAATTTATTATTATAATTATATGATAGTATAACATTAATTAACATCTTTTAAACATTAACATTTTATTTATTGTACTGTAACAATCATGTATTGTTATATATTATTTTTAATATATTCTATATAATTATAATTATATAATCTATTATATCGGAGAAGGCAATGGCGCTCCACTCCAGTACTCTTGCCTGGAAAATCCCATGGATGGAGGAGCCTGGTGGGTTGCAGTCCATGGGGTCGCTAAGAGTCAGACATGACTGAGCAACTTCACTTTCACTCTACTTTCATGCATTGGAGAAGGAAATGGCAACCCACTCCAGTGTTCTTGCCTGGAGAATCTCAGGGACGGGGGAGCCTGGTGGGCTCTATGGGGTCTATGGGGTCACACAGAGTCGGACACGACTGAAGCGACTTAGCAGCAGCAATCTATTATATGCATATATAACATTAGCATCCATTATTAACATAAATATTATTATTTATTTTACCATAATAATTGTTACTAGACCTCCGTAGTCCAGACAAGCTTCCCATCTCCTTTTAATCTTCATTCATAAAGTACCTCATTTGTAAAGTACATGTTATCCACTCTGTACTGCTGCTGCTGCTAAGTCACTTCAGTTGTGTCCGACTCTGTGCGACCCCACACTACATATGAAGAAACTGAAGCTCAGAGAGGTTTTGTCATTTGCTCATTCATCAGGTCAACACCATTCACGGGTATAACTGGGATACAGTCCAAGACTGTTAAACTGCAATGAGCACCAGCCTGAGGATTTGGAGGCTTCCTTTAGGGGGCAATGTAGTTCTTTAAAAAGCATCTACTTTGAGACAGCCTGCCCTTTGGCTTAAACCAGTCAAAATGTGTGTGTGTGTGCTCAGTCACACTGTCCTCTGCGACCCCATGGACTGTAGCCTGCCTCACTCCACTGTCCAAGGGATTCTTCAGGCAAGAATACTAGAGCGGGTAACCCTTCCCCTCTCCAGGGAATCTTCCCAACCCAGAGATGAAACCCTCATCTCTTGTATTAGCAGAAAGATTCTTTACCACTATGCCAGCTGAGAAGCCCCCATGCTAGTCAAAATAGCAGCCCACAGCTATGTAGCAAAAACCATGTGCTGGAACCATCGCCCATGGTCTTTCTCACAAAGTTCTTATGAGAATGTTTTGAGAAAGATTTTATTCTCGTCATTGCCACTTTACAGATGAAGAAACTGTGGCTCAGAGAAGCCCATACAGCTGACCGGTGGTAGAATTGAGATGGCATAGCTGTTATATTACATACATCATTATAATTATTAGCCGTATTTATTTTTATTTATTTGGCTGCACCAGGTCTTAGTTGCAACATGCAGGATCTTCACTATTTGCTGCAATATGTGGAAAATCTTTAGTTATGGCATGTAGAATCTAGTTGCCTGACCAGGAATGGAACCCAGACTCTCTGCATTGGGAGTGCAGATTCTGAGCCACTGGACCACCAGGCAAGTCACTACTAATTGTATTTAGATAAGAATTATTATTGCAATAGTTCATTTCCCCATTTGCTTGATATTTACAGTGTGACTCATTGTATTGAGAGCTTTACATTAATAATCTCACTTAATACTCTCAACAGCCATATGATAGCAGAATTTCTACCTGTGTGGGTTTGGTAGTTGAGGTAACCGAGGCTCAGAAGGATTAAATAAGTTGCCAAGAGACACCTTTTGCCAAAGTGACAAAGGTAGGGTCTGAAGGTCCTGGGATGCTGAGGCAGGGGTTCCAGATCCACATCCCTCTTCTGCAGGAGATGAAAGATAAGGGAGGACATTAGGGGATGGCTAAGAGGAGAAGGGCTTCACATGTGACTCAGTGGTAAGGAATCCGCCTGCCAATGCAGTAGACGCGGGTTTGATCCCTGGATCAGGAAGACTCCCATGGAGAAGGAAGTAACAACCCAACCCAGTATTCTTGCCTAGAAAACCCCATGGACAGAGGAGCCTGGGGGCTTCAGTTCGTGAAGTGACAAAAGAGTCAGGCATGACTTAGCAACTATACAACAAGAAGAAAAGGAAGGGAAATATATGTCTGAGGTGAGGGGGAGAGAGAGGACAGGAGAGAAGGATTTGAGAAGAAGCTTTTTCCCATCACTTATTCATGTCACGTACATTCACTGAGCACCTACTGTGTGGTAGGCACCGCACTGAAAATACAGTGATGAGCAAAATGGACCTTGCAGGGGCTGTCCTAGAGCTGAGAAAGGGCCGGGACAAAGAAGCAAGGAAATGTATCACATCTCGTGGTACTAATGCTGTGAGAAGAAAGAAAAGAGATGGTAGGTGATAGGCATTGCAGGGTAGGGGTGGGTCTTGAAGAGGTGACATCTGAGAGGAGGACTGACAGGGGTGAGAATGGAGTCATACATGTCGTGGCCTGTGTGTGGGATGGAAAAGAATTTCCAGGCATGAGACAGAACGAGAAGAGAATAGAGTTTGTTAGAACAGGAGATGATGTTAGAATAGCGGGCCAGCTCAGGGAGAATCTACCTCTTTCATGGGCCAATAGCCAATTTTTATAGCCTTAAGACAAAATTCCTGCTAGGACGGTGGCATTAGGTGATTGGTTAGGATGTTGTAGGGGGGTGTGTGTGTGTGTGTGTGTGTGTGTGTGTGTGTTCAGTTCTATCTGATTGCAGTCCCATAGACTGTAGCCCATCAGGCTCCTCTGCCTATGGAATTTTCCAGACAAGAATACTGGAGTGAGTTGCCATTTCCTTTTCCAGGGAATCTTCCCAAGCCAGGGATCTAATCCACATCTCTTGTCTCCTACAATAGCAGGTGGATTCTTTACCATTAGCGCCACCTGGGAAGCCCATTATAGGGTGGTTAATATATATGGAGTCAGGGAGCTGGCTGGTTTAGGTTGGGGGGTGTTCATGGCATTGGTTGCTATGGGACTCCATCAGTTCTGGAGATGACCTTGATACAGGGCTCCACCTGTGACCTTGGTGTGCATGTGTACGTGCGTGCATGTGTGCTAAGTCACTTCAGCTGCCTCTATGTGACCTTATGGACTATAGCTCACCAGGCTCCTCTGTCCATGGGATTCTCCAGACAAGATTACTACAGTGGGTGGCTGTGCCCTCCTCCAGGGCTTCTTCCAGACCCAGGGATCAAACCCTCATCTCTTACATCTAACTTGCATTGGCAGGCAGTTTCTTTACCACTAACACCACCTGGGAAGCCCAAGACCCTGATATAGGTCTCCACAATGCAGATATTTGGCAAAAAACGATGTTCCAGGTGGTGGGAACAATAAATGTAAGGGCTCTGAGGCAGAAGTGAGTCTGGAAAGTGAGAAAGATAACTACAGCTCCCCTTTACTGAGTGCTCATTATGGTTGGGCCATGCACAGGAAGATATTAATGCATGTAATGCCTCTATAGCCCAACAGTGTGGTAGCCATGCTTACCTGCATTTTCCAGATGAGTTAACTGAGTCAGAGCACGTAAGACATGTACCCAAGTTAACAGCCTCTTTCTGGTTCAACAAAACAGACACGATCTTCATGTTCCTGGAGCTGAAATTCTGGAAGCAGGTACAGACATTAAACAAAGATGCAAGGGCTTCCCTGGTGGTCCAGTAGCTAAGACTCCTGTGCCCCCAGTGCATGGGGCCTGTGTTCGATCCTTGATCAGGGAACTAGATCCCGCATGCCATACGCTGCGTGAGTTCACACGCTGCAACTAAAGATCACACGGGCCACGACGAAGACCTGGCACAGCCAAATAAATAAATATTTTTAAAAGATGCAAAATATAGAATATCAGGTAGAACTTTTAATCTGAGTAACAGGAAAAAAGTGGAATGAAACCAGCCGGGAATGTATTTGAAGTGGATGGGTTGGAAATAGAATCAGAGTCACTGGATTTCTGGTCTCTCTTGTCTTAAAGTCTTCCGTTGGTGGGTTCAGGCTCCTGGAGGGAGGAAATGACAGATCTAGTCCTTAGAGTGAAGGCTGTTCTCCACCTGGGTACCTTGATTGAGATCTCTGAAATTGAAATATCCTTTCTTTCCAGTCCTGAACCAACTTCTCAGCTTGGTGGGAGCAGCTTTCTCTCTCTCGCTCGCTCTCTCTCTCTCTCTCTCCAGCTTGCCTGGCACCCCTGGGCTCCTCTCTGATGGATCTTATGGTTTTTTGCAGCTGCATCAGCAACGTGGATCTATTTGCCAGAGAGGTGCAGTCCACTAAGGTAGCCGCTAGTTTCCCATGGCTACTGAGCAGTTGATATGTAGTTGGTCGAAAATGAACATAAGATGAAGCCTTAGTATAACAATAAAATAGAATAAAAGAATGCAAGATTTCTCATTACTGTTTTTCAACATTGATTATAAGTCAAAAATGTTGGGTTCAATAAAACACATAGTTAGAACTAATATCATCTGTTTCTTCTTCAAAACTATTTATTTGTTTATTTTTTTGGCTTCTCTGAGTCTTAGTTGTGGCATGGAGGAGCTTTTAGTTGTGGCGTGTGGTATCTAGCTCCCTGACTGGGGATGGAACCTGGGCCCCCTGCATTGGGGGTGAGGAGTCTTAGCCACTGGACCACCCGGGAAGTCCCCATTTTTGCTTTTATTTTAAAGCATAGATGATAGTGATAAAGGTTCTCTCCTTAAGCAAACTTTAGTCAGGCTCTTTTGAGTCTTTTTAATTAATTAATTTATTTGACTGCTCCAGATCTTAGTTGCAACACGTGGGATCTTTAGTTTCGGACTTCAAACTCTTAGCTGTGGTGTGTGGGATCTAGTTCCCTGACGAGGCCTTGAACTTCAGTCTCCTGCATTGGGAGTGGGGAGTGTTATCTACTGGACCATTAGGGAAGTTCCTAAGTCATCTTTTTTTTTTTTTTTTTAATAATTTATTTATTTTAATTTTCGTTGCGCTGGGTCTTCATTGCTGTGCCTGGGCTTTCTCTAGTTCTGGAGAGGCAGTGCCTACACCCTAGCTGAGATACATGGGCTTCTCATTGTGGTAACTTCTCTTGTTGCAGAGAATGGGCTCTAAGGTGTAGGGGCTTCAGTTCTTGTGGCACGTGGGCTCAGTAGTTGTGGCTCCTGGGCTGTAGAGCACAGGCTCAATAGTTGCAGCACATCTGTGCTAGTTGCCCTCCAGCAAGTGGGATCTTCCCAACCCAGGAATCAAACCTCTGTCCCCTGCATTGGCAGGGGGATTCTTACCTGAGTCTTCTTATTGAGTAGACCTTGAACTTGGCTTTCTGTTTCCATTCTATCCTTGTCAAGGCTGCCTAGCCCAGTCTTGGCAAAACTCTGGCCAAGGTGATTTATCAAGAATCCATTCATCCATTATAACTGATGATTCCTGAATATCTGGTCAACTTTCTGATCCCTCACTTGTGTTGTACAAATCTTTGACCTACTTTTAGCAAGAATCCTGGTAAGTCAGTTAAACAAGAAACCCCCAACCTTTGACATCTCCTCAGTGATTTTTCATGCATGGACCCCCGCCTCACCCGGCTCCTTGGGTATAAATCCCCACTTGAAAAAGATAGGGATACCAGACCACCTGACCTGACTCTTAAGAAACCTGTATACAGGTCAGGAAGCAACAGTTAGAACTGGACATGGAACAATAGACTGGTTCCAAATAGGAAAGGGAGTATATCAAGGCTGTATACCGTCGCCCTGCTTATTTAACTTATATGCAGAGTACATCATGAGAAACGCTGGGCTGGAAGAAGCACAAGCTGGAATCAAGATTGGCGGGAGAAATATCAATAACCTCAGATATGCAGATGACACCACCCTTATGGCAGAAAGTGAAGAAGAACTAAAAAGCCTCTTGATGTAAGTGAAAGAGGAGAGTGAAAAAGTTGGCTTAAAGCTCAACATTCAGAAAACTAAGGTCATGGTGTTAGGTAGTTAGAATAGGAAACAGGAATCCAGAATGGCAGTGGCTAAAAGACAAGGAAGGGAAAAGGCCACGAAAATAGAACAAAGGAAGGTCCGAGGACTGGAGTGAGGACCTCAGATAGAACAAACAACACTCCTGGCTAGCCCAATTTACATAGGGCAGGCCCAGGGGGAGAAAAAACATATAAAAAAGAGGAGCCAAAGGGCTGGGGGTCTTTCTCTCTCCCGCACGCTGGGGCGCTCTTCTCTTCGCATCTTTGGGTCGACATGCCCTCAAGTCTTGAGGATGGATTTTCCTGCTATTATCTAAATAAAATAGAGTTGTAACACGGAGCTGTAACACTGATTTGTCTAAGAGTTATAACACGGTCTGTTCGAGACCTAAGAGCTATAACACAGTCTCTCCAAGACCCGAGAGGGCTTTAAAGTCCATCACTCCAAATCTTTGTTGTGATGAGACAGAACAGAGGAGCATACACTCGGCTGACAATGGCATCCGGTCCCATCACTTCATGGCAAATAGATGGGGAAACAGTGTCAGACTTTATTTTTCTGGGCTCCAAAATCACTGCGGATGTTGGTTGCAGCCATGAAATTAAGACCCTCGCTCCTTGGAAGGAAAGTAATGAACAACCTGGACAGCATATTAACAAGTAGGGACATTACTTTGCCAACAAAGGTCCATCTAGTCAAGGCTATGGTTTTTCCAGTAGTCATGTATGGATGTGAGAGTTGTACTATAAAGAAAGCTGGGCACCGAAGAGTTGATGCTTTTGAACTGTGGTATTGGAGAAGACTCTTGAGAATCCCTCAGACTGCAAGGAGATCCAACCAGCCCATCCTAAAGGAGATCAGTCCTGGGCGTTCCTGATGTTGAAGCTGAAACTCCAATACTTTGGCCACCTGATGCAAAGAACTGACTCATTTGAAAAGACTCTGATGCTGGGAAAGATTGAGGGCAGGAGAAGAAGGGGACAACAGAGGATGAGATGGCTGGATGGCATCACCGACTCAATGGCCATGGGTTTGGGTGGGCTCCGGGAGTTGATGATGGACAGGGTGGCCTGGCGTGCTGCGGTTCATGGGATCACAAAGAGTCAGACATGACTGAGCGACTGAACTGACTGGCTGGCTGTCCTAATTGTTTTCTGAGTTAACACTGATATCTCTTTTTGTGGTTGTTGTTCAGTCGCCATTTCACGTCCGACTCTTTGAGACCCCATGGACTACAGCATGCCAGGCTGCTCTGTCCTCCACTCTCTCCTGGAGTTTGCTCAGATTCCTGTTCATGGAGTTGATGATGCCATCTAACCATATCATCTTGATCTCTGGTCTCTCACCTCTATTGTAATTCTTTCATGGCAACACTTTTAAATAAAGTAGTCCTCATCTTAAAAAAAAAAAAAATCTACTCTCACAATTTCATTTTCTTTTTTAAAGAAATACTTATTTGCTTATTTGGGTGCCTCCTGTCTTAGTTGTAGCACACAGGATCTTCATTGTGTCGTGCGGGATCTTTTGTTGCGGTGCACAGACTTTTCTAGTTGTGTCGCAAGGGCTCGGAGCACGCAGGCTCAGTAGTTGCAGCTGTGAAATTAAAATATCTCCTGCTATATTAATCAACATATTAATCAATCAATGTCACAGCCATCAATGATTTCTGGCCTCCAAAAGTGAATGAGGGCTCCCCAAACTGTGATCCAGCAGATCCTGCCATCACCCAACGGTGATTGCTGAGGAGCTAGGAGAATGCAAGAAGCAAGGTGAACAGGATGTGCCCCAGATAGCTGAGGTGCATATGAAAGGAATGAATTCAGTGAGCCCAGAGGCTTACATCTTACCAAACATAAAATGCTAAATTCCTTCACTTGATAACGGATCTTTGAGGATCAGACTGTCTTCTCCCGTTGTTGCAGACTAGCCTGACTTTCCCGCCTCCCTCCTTGGAGCAATTTTCTCAGAGCTACAGAGATGCTGTCTCACAGGCTCTCTTTCAGGTTGTGACTATATTTTTCAGTCAAGACAGCACACAAGCTTAATTGCTCCCCAGACTGTGGGATCCTAGTTCCCCGACCAGGGATCGAACCGTCATCCCCTGCATTGCGAGATGGACTCTTAACCACTAGACCACCAGGGAAGTCTCACACTTCACCATTTTAACAATTGTTAGAATATTTTTTTCTTTAACAGTAGGAGATTTTAAATTATCATTGTGGCTTGCATTTGTGGCTCATATTTCTAGAGAACAGCACTGCCTTGAAGGTGGCACAGTATCTTCCCCTCCTACCCTCAGGCAGATATTCCCAGACCTACTTTCATTGCTGACTATAAGCTTTAGTTTCTCCTCTCCATTCATCAGTATATCTCTCCAGTCTGCTTAGCATTCCTTGATAATGGTAATGGTTGGCACACCTGTTTTTGAAAGGTTACTCATTCATTCATTTGTTCCTTCCTTCATTTATTCTGCCAGTGTTTTAAAAAATGCTTAATGACATTATTAAAACATGGTAAGAAAGACTTTATTCAAGGCGAAATATCAGGTATAGGGATCAGTGTGATGGAATCCTCAACTGGAGAAGATAGATTGGGCCTAATTTTGATGCCAAAAGCTTAGCTTCTTTGTACACCAGTACCAAATCAAATCTTGGAGACAGAGCTTAGGGTGAAGTAGAAAAGCTTCCCCAGAAAAGGGGCCACAATGGCCTCATGCCCTCAAAACCGTGTGTCCTCCCCTTGAGGAAGAGAAGTTTTATAATAATTGTCCAAAGAGAGCATGACCATTTCTTGAACATTCTTCTGGTGAGTTGGTGGTGAGGTAAATGGGAGTGTTGCCAGCTGAAATCTTGGCTTCTGCCCACCAAAGCTGAATGAAAAACACGGAGACAGAGCTTGGAGGAAATTGAAAGGTGGCTTTTATTCTCAGCCCATGGAGAGTGAAACACTGTAGGCTCGTGCCTCAGGAACTGTGACTCCCATCCGTGAGGGCCTAGGGGCTTATATTGGAGAAGGCAATGGCACCCCACTCCAGTACTCTTGCCTGAAAAACGCTATGGATGGAGGAGCCTGGTAGGCTGCAGTCCATGGGGTTGCTAAGAGTCGGACACGACTGAGCAACTTCACTTTCACTTTTCACTTTCCTGCATTGGAGAAGGAAATGGCAACCCACTCCAGTGCTCTTGCCTGGAGAATCCCAGGGAAGGTGAAGCCTGGTGGGCTGCTGTCTCTGGGGTTGCACAGAGTCGGACACGACTGAAGCAACTTAGCAGCAGCAGCAGCAGGGGCTTATATAAGGCAAGGCCTTGCAGTCAGGAGTAGGTGAGGAGGAACAAAAGTGATAAGATCTTGATTTCTTCCTCTTGCATTGCTTCAAAGACAGTCATAAACTAGCATCAGTAACCCAGTAATTGTGTCTGGCAGTTCCATGGCTCTGTGGCCTTCCTTCTGATATGTAACTACAAGAAGAAGTGTGTTACAAACAGCTGATAAGGGGACGTATTTAGCATAAAGTCAAAGGAAAATAGCTCCTACAGAGTTAGGGCCAGAGAAGGCAATGACAACCCACTCCAGTACTCTTGCCTGGAGAATCCCATAAGCAGAGGAGCCTGGTGGGCTGCCGTCTATGGGGTCACACAGAGTCGGACATGACTGACGCGACTTAGCAGCAGCAGAGTTAGGGGCAGAGAAGGAAACTTAGTTACAGACATTCAGAGTTAGGAGCAGTTAAAAATAGAAAAAGCTAGGAATGTTCAGGCCTGTTCACTGTTCTCTTTATAATTCTTTGTTCTCAGGAAAGGGAAAGAGAAAAACTCATTGTTCTTTTTTCCTTTTCATTGCAACAGGAGTCAGCATCATCAACCTTGAGATCCGACAGGTCTGGGACCTAAATGCTTGTGGGCAGCAGACCATCATTAATCATTAAACCACCTGGAGGAGGTTTCAGTATTTTTAAATAGTTCAAAGATATTGTGTGTATCTGTTGATAGGGAAATAGGACCTTGTTCCAAGGCTGCTCTTGACTGCCTCGCATCCCCTCCCTTCCCTAATTAACAACAGCTTGAATCTGCCCCCTTGGAACTCAGGGAAACTCATGGAGGCTGAGTGAAGGCTGTTCCTCTAATCAGAGAAATGGGGGACAGAAAGGCCTTGTGCCCAAGGGGCCCACAGGGTCCTGCTTGATATCAATTCCATAAACAACATGGGCAAGTGGGAATCTATAGCTAAAAAGCAGGATTGGGAGGGTGGGAATCAATGAATGAGAAATTACTAAGAAGCATCAAAGATAAGGAGGATTTTGGTGAAACTAACTAGATAATCAGAGAAGGCAATGGCACCCCACTCCAGTACTCTTGCCTGGAAAATTCCAAGGACAGAAGAGCCTGGTAGGCTGCAGTCCATGGGGTCACTAAGAGTCAGACATGACTGAGTGACTTCACTTTCACTTTTCACCTTCATGCACTGGAGAAGGAAATGGCAACCCACTCCAGTGTTCTTGCCTGGAGAATCCCAGGGACGGGGCAGCCTGGTGGGCTGCCATCTATGGGGTCGCAGAGAGTTGGACACGACTGCAGCAACTTAGAAGCAGCAGCAGCAACTAGATAATGTGTTGCGGGGGTAGGAGGGAGGAGGTGACGCTCAGTCATGTCTGGCTCTTTGAGACCCCATGAACTATAGCCCACCTGGTTCCTCTGTCCGTGAGATTTCCCAGGCAAGAATACTGGAGCAGGTTGCCGTTTCCTCCTCCAGGGGATCTTCCTAACCCTGAGATCAAACCCGTGTTGATCTCAGTGAGGCAGCAGTGAGCAGTGGCACGAAGTGAGATCTTAATTTCCTGCCCAGGAATTGAACCTGCATAGTCTGGATGAGAACCAGGAACCTTAGCCACCAGACCATCAAGAGCTAGATGCTAGCAGCTAATTTTCCCTGGATTTTTGCCCCCACTGAAAAACGCATTTATCAGGGAGGCAGAAACAGTAAATGGAGATACAAAGTTTATTATTAGAGAAATAGCACAACAACAAGTCGCCCAGCACATAGAGAAACAGTTTCTTTAGTTGAGACAGAAGCAAGGCAGAGATGCACACCCACAGAGAAAAGGTGTGGGCGTCCCCCCTAGTCAGGAGGAGCACAATAAAGAGGCAGATTAAGTATTGACATAGGTCAGTTCTTCTGGGCCGTCTTCCTTCAGATCAATTATCTGGTTTCTTTTTCCACACCTGACCTACCCCAGGACCCTCCCCTGGGGTGTGCATGTACCCCTCAGCCAAGATGGACCTTGAAGTGAAGGCTTCTGGGAGGAGCAAGACTCATTATGGCCTGGACTTATCCCCTGACTTTTGACTCCAAGGAGCCCTTGTGCACATGTGTAGTATCTTCCTTATCCTTTACTCAGACAGGGTTTTTGCCTCTCTTTGTCCTTGCCATGATTATTCCCTAGAGATGTTTGTTGTTGTTGTTTTTCAGTCACTCAGTCCTGTCTGACTCTTTGCAACCCCATGTACTGCAGCACCCCAGGCTTCCCTGTCCTTCACCTTCTCCCAGAGCTTGCTCAAATTCATGTCCGTTGAGTTGGTGATGCCATCCAACCATCTTGTCCTCTGTCATCCCCTTCTCCTCCTGCCCTCAATCTTTCCCAGCATCAGGGTCTTTTCTAATGAGTTGGTTCTTCACATCAGGTGGCCAAAGTGTTAGAGCTTCAGCTTCAGCATCAGTCCTTCCAATAAATATTCAGGATTGATTTCCTTTAGGATTTGACTGGAGATGTTTAGAAGAGACAAAGACTGACTATTTACCCTGTTTCTGCTGTTACTTCCATTTCCGAGACCAAACCGGGGCTGGTTGTATATTCCTCAACTGGAGCCCACCTATCTCTTGCCTCCGGAAATGCAAAGAGGAGGCTGGCTGATTGTAAATGTCCAACCTGGAGCCCATCTATCGCCCCCTGCAATGTCTCTTGAATTTCTTGCATTGGCAGGCAGGTTCTTCACTGCTGCACCACCTGAGAAGCCCAACTGGATCATTGATATTATTTATTACTATATGAAATATGAGTTACTGAGAGTGATCAGGGTAGGGGAGTGTTCTTGCTAAAGTTTAACTTTACCAGGAAGTGCACAGATGCAGCTAGGAGAAGTTTCTGAAATCTGACTAAAGTTTGGTCTAGCTTGGGAATTCCCTAGTGACCAAATGGTTAGAACTCTGTGCTTTAAAGCCAAGGGCACAGATTCAATTCCTAGTCAGGAAACTAAGATCCCCAAAAGTCAGTTGGGGTGGCCAAAAATTTATTTAGAAAAGTAAAAATAAAGTTTGATCAAGCAAAGAATCTTGGTCACCAGCCAATCACCCCTCTAGCCTTCTGTGATATATAATTTATAATAAGTATATATTTGGTCTTCGCCCAGTTTCTGACACAGAGCTCCTAAAACCCTTGGAATTTTCTGAGTGGCAAGAATGACCAAGTTGTCTTTTGTTAGTTCATGAGGTGAATTTTGGACCTCATCTAAGGATAGGGGCTGCTTGCTAGGAGACCCAACCAACCCTGTCATTAGAAGGGGAAGGAAAAGAGGCTGGAGGTTGAATCAATCTCCAATGGTCAATGATTTAATCAACCATGCCTATACAATGAAGTCTCCATAAAAACCCAAAAGGACAGGGTTTGGAGAGCTTCCAGGTCAATGCAAATTTGGAAAGAATGGGAAGTTTGAAGAGGGCATGAAGGCTCCATCCTTTCCCAATGCCTTGCCTTCTGGCTCTTCCATCTGGCTGTCCCTGAATTTTACCTTTTTATAATAGACTCATAGTCTGGTTGGGCTTCCCAGGTGATTCTATGATAAAGAATCTGCCTACCAACGCAGGAGATGGGGGTTCAATCCCTGGGAAGATCCCCTGGAGAAGGAAATGGCAACCCACTCCAGTTTTCTTGCCTGGGAAATCCCAGGGACAGAGGAGCCTGGCAGGCTACAATTCATGGGGTCACAAAAGAATCGGACATGACTTAATGACTAAACAACAACAGTAATCCAATAAGTATAGTTTCTTTGATATCTGTGAGTCATTTCTTCCAAATTAATAAAATACCAAAAGAAAATTATGGGAACCTCTGATTTATAGCCTCTTGGTCAGAAGCACAGATAACAGCTGTGTTTGTGGGGTGAGTGTGGGGCAGTCTTGTAGGACTGAACTCTTAAACTGGGTAACCTGATGCTACCTCTGCGGAAATAGTATCAGAACTGAGCTGAACCAAGTTGAAACCTGGTTCCTGAGAATCTCTTCTTGGAGTGAGAGGACACCACCCCATAGCCGCACCACTCTGGAAATGAGTCTCAGAATGCCAAAAGACTTTCTATCTGCCAGGCTTTACCCTGAGATCTGGGATTTCACCACTCCTTGAAAGAAGCACTTGGCTGTGTGCCAGCATGGCTTCATGTGCTCATGAGAAAATTGTGACTTTGGGGCTGAGAGGAGAGGCAATTTTCAGTGGCAATAGAGAATCTGAATGCCTTCGTTTTCTCAGACTGCCAGAACAAAATGGACTGGGTGGCTTAAACAATTATAATTTATTTTCTCATAGCTCAGGAGGTTGGACTTCCCAGGTGGCTCAGACAGTAAAGAATCTGCCGGTAATGTGGGAGATGTGGGTTTGATCCCTGGGTCTGGAAGATCCCCTGGAGAAAGCCATGGCAACCCACTCCAGTATTCTCGCCTGGAGAATTCCATGGACAGAGGAGCCTGGTGGGTTACATACAGCCCATGGGGTCACAAAGAGTCAGACACAACTGAGCAATTAACAGTACTCCTGGAGGCTGAAGTCCAAAACCAAGGTGCTGGCGGTTTGGTGCCTTCTCCCTGGGTTGTAGGTGACTGTCTTCTTGGCTGGCCTCTCACTGAGGTGCCTTTCCTCTGTGCCTTCATAGAGAAGAATCTCTGCCTTTACAGCCCTTAATCCCAGGATGAGGACCCCACTCTCATGATCTAATCTAATCCTAGTTGGATCCCAATGGTCTCATCTCCAAATACCATCACACTGAGTGTTAGAGCTTCAATATATGAATTTTAGGGCTTCCTAGGTGATTCAGTGGGAAAGAATCCACCTGCAATGCAAGAGATGCGACTGTAGCCAGCCAGGCTCTTCTGTCCATGGGATTTCCCAGGCAAGAATATTGGAGTGAGTTGTCATTTCCTCCTCCAGGGAATCTTCCTGACCCAAGGATTGAACTGTGTCTCCTGCACTGGAAGGTGGATTCTTTACCACTGAGACATCTGGAAAGCCCATTTCAAGTCTTAATATCATCAAAAAAAAAAAAAAAAAACCACTCTCACAGAAATATCCAGAAATACCCAATATACTATCCAAATATCCAAATAATGTTGGCCAAATGTGTGGGCATTCCTGGCTTTAAGTCAAATTGACCCACGCGCTTAACTGTCATAGACTCCATTGTTGATTCTGGCTGAATCAGTTATTCCTATGATGGTTGCAAAATGTTGGTTTTCTAGCTCTGTACCTCTTCTACATTTGCCGGTTGCCATTCTACTATGAGGAAACTTTCTCTTTTCCCTCATTTAGGCATTGCTGCTAAGTCACTTCAGTCGTGTCCGACTCTGTGCGACCCCATAGATGGCAGCCCACTAGGCTCCCCTGTCCCCGGGATTCTCCAGGCAAGAATACTGGAGTGGGTTGCCATTTCCTTCTCCAATGCATGAAAGTGAAAAGTGAAAGTGGAGTCGCTCAGTCATGTTCGACTCTTAGCGACCTCATGGACTGGAGCCTACCAGGCTCCTCCGTCCATGAGATTTTCCAGGCAAGAGCACTGGAGTGGGGTGCCATTGCCTTCTCCGATTCATTATTAATTTATGTTGGCATAAACTCTTATTCTTATTGCATTCAATGGAGTATCATTGGTTAATATCATCACTTCTGCTGATGCTAAAATGATCTCAGCTTTGGCCAATGGGAGCTCTTCTAGGCTGCCTCCTTTGTCTTATCAATATTAATTGATTTTCTTTCTTGGTTGAGCCGCATGACATGGGGCATCTTAGTTCCCTGACAAGAGATTGAACCCATGCGCCTTGCATTGGAAGCATGGAGTCTTGACCACTGGACAGCTGGGGAAGTCCCTATCCCCATTAATCTTGGAACCCTTCCTTACTTTCTGGTACAAAATATCCTGGGACTTTTTAATTCTGACACCTTCCCAAACAAGAATATTTGCTTTGTTCATTGATCTTTCCTAAATGGTGTGATCACTGACCTACAGTCAGACATCCTGGAATGTGAAGTCAAGTGGGCCTTATAAAGCATCACTATGAACAAAGCTAGTGGAGGTGATGGAATTCCAGTGGAGCTATTCCAAATCCTGAAAGATGATGCTGTGAAAGTGCTGCACTCAATATGCCAGCAAATTTGGAAAACTCAGCAGTGGCCACAGGACTGGAAAAGGTCAGTTTTCATTCCAATCCCAAAGAAAGGCAATGCCAAAGAATGCTCAAACTACCACACAATTGCACTCATCTCACATGATAGTAAAGTAATGCTCAAAATTCTCCAAGCCAGGCTTCAGCAATACGTGAACCGTGAACTTCCTGATGTTCAAGCTGGTTTTAGAAAAGGCAGAGGAACCAGAGATCAAATTGCCAACATCTGCTGGATCATGGAAAAAGCAAGAGAGTTCCAGAAAAACATCTATTTCTGCTTTATTGTCTATGCCAAAGCCTTTGACTGTGTGGATCACAATAAACTGTGGGAAATTCTGAAAGAGATGGGAATATCAGACCACCTGACCTGACTCTTGAGAAATCTATATGCAGATCAGGAAGCAACAGTTAGAACTGGACATGGAACAACAGACTGGTTCCAAATAGGAAAAGGAGTACATCAAGGCTGTATATTGTCACCCTGCTTATTTAACTTCTATGCAGAGTACATCATGAGAAACGCTGGACTGGATGAAACACAAACTGGAATCAAGATTGTCAGGAGAAATATCAATAACCTCAGATATGCAGATGACACCACCCTTATGGCAGAAAGTGAAGAGGACCTAAAAAGCCTCTTGATGAAAGTGAAAGTAGAGAGTGAAAATGTTGGCTTAAAGCTCAACATTCAGAAAACGAATATCATGGCATCTGGTCCCATCACTTCATGGGAAATAGATGGGGAAACAGTGGAAACAGTGTCAGATTTTATTTTTCTGGGCTCTAAAATCACTGCAGATGGTGATTGTAGCCATGAAATTAAAAGACACTTACTCCTTGGAAGGAAAGTTATGTCCAACCTAGATAGCATATTCAAAAGCAGAGACATTACTTTGCCAACAAAGATCCATCTAGTCAAGGCTATGGTTTTTCCTGTGGTCATGTATGGATGTGAGAGTTGGACTGTGAAGAAGGCTGAGCACCGAAGAATTGATGCTTTTGAACTGTGGTGTTGAAGAAGATTCTTGAGAGTCCCTTGGACTGCAAGGAGATCCAACCAGTCCATTCTGAAGGAGATGAGCCCTGGGATTTCTTTGGAAGGAATGATGCTAAAGCTGAAACTCCAGTATTTTGGCCACCTTATGCGAAGAGTTGACTCATTGGAGAAGACTCTGATGCTGGGAGGGATTGGGGGCAAGAGGAGAAGGGGACGACAGAGGATGAGATGGCTGGATGGCATCACTGACTCGATGGACGTGAGTCTGAGTGAACTCCGGGAGTTGGTGATGGACAGGGAAGCCTGGTGTGCTGCAATTCATGCGATCACAAAGAGTCGGACACGACTGAGTGACTGAACTGAACTGAAATGTTTAAAACAGTGTAAAATCTGTTTTATTCATTGACCTTTCCTAAATGCTTAAAACAGTGCCTCTCACACAGTAAGCACTCAATATATGTTTGTTGAATGAATAAATGAATTAAGTGTCACTGCTAGGGCTTGAGAGGTATCAGAACACTCCCTCTTGTCTGTCAATGCCCTGGTCTCATGTATATTTGTCTCCTCCCTAATCTCTAGATATATCTGTCAGGAGTTAAGGGTGTGTGTGGGTATGTCCATGAGCTGGTATGTGTCAATATACATCCCTCTGTTTCCTTTGTGGTTAAAGTGTGCTGATGAGTTGGTGAGTGATTCTACTGTTTGTCTGAATGTCTTTCAACATCTGGGGGTCAGTTCCTGGTGTTGCGTATTTGTTGGTGTACATTCAGGGAGCTCTAGGTGCCTGTGTGGAGAATCTGTTAGAAAAGTGTGTTTTGGCTAAGGGGACTGAATGTCTGTGAATATATTTGAGAATAAGAACTTGCTTATTTTTTAAAAAAAGTTTTAATTGCAACTTAGTGGACATATAACATTATATTTGTTTCAGGTGTACAACATAATGGTTCAATATTTGTATATATCGCAAAGGATCAACATGAGAAGTTAATGCATAGTTAACACTCACGTGCTGTGCTTAGTCACTCAGTCATGTTTGACTCTTTGCGACCCTATGAACTGTAGCCCACCAGTCTCCTCTGTCCATGGGATTCTCCAGGCAAGAATACTGGACTGGGTTGCCATGTCCTCCTACAGGGAATCTTCCCAACCCAGATCTCCTGCATTGCAGGCAGAGCCACTAGATAAGCCCAGTTAACACCCATGCTATGCTATGCTATGCTAAGTCACTTCAGTCGTGTCCGACTCTGTGTGATCCCATACACGGCAGCCCACCAGGCTCCCCCGTCCCTGGGATTCTCCAGGCAAGAACACTGGGGTGGGTTGCCATTTCCTTCTCCAATGCATGAAAGTGAAAAGAGAAAGTGAAGTCGCTCAGTCATGTCTGACTCTTAGCGACCCCATGGACTGCAGCCTCCCAGGCTCCTCTGTCCGTGGGATTTTCCAGGCAAGAGTACTGGAGTGGGGTGCCATTGCCTTCTCCAGTTAATACCCATAACTACACATAATTACAATTTTTTTTTTGTGATGAGAAGTTCTAGGATCTAGTCTCTTAACAACTTTCAAAATACAATCTAGTGTTATTAACTACAGTCACTGTGCTGTACATTACATTCACAGGACTTTTTGTAGCTGGTAGATTGTACCTTTTGATCCCTTTCACCCATTTTGCCCATCTCCTACCCCTGCCTCTGGCAATTATCAGTTTGTTCTCTATATCTCGGAGTTATTGTTTTTTGTTTTTAAGTTCCACGTATAAGTAAGATCATATGATATTTGTCTTTGTCCGACCTATTGCACTTAGCCTAATGCCCTCAAAATCCATCCATGTTGTTGCAAATGGCAAGATTTTAATTAAATTTATTTATTTTAATTAGAGGCTAATTACTTTACAATATTGTATTGGTTTTGCCATACATCAACATGAATCCGCCACGGGTGTACACATGTTCGGGGGGTTCAGGATTGGGAAGATTTTATTCTTATTGCTGAATAATATTCCATTTCTTCCCTGGTGGCTGAGACAGTAAAGTCTTCCTGCAATGTGGGAGACCTGGGTTTGATCCCTGGGTCAGAAAGATCTTCTGGAGAAGGGAATGGCTACCCACTTCAGTATTCTTGCCTGGAGAATTCCATGGACAGAGAAACCTGGTGGGTTACAGTCTATGGCGTCGCAGAGTTGAACACTAAGGAGCAACTAACACACATAATATTCCATTGTGTACACATATTTTTACTCGATCCATCATCCATCAATGGACACCTTGGTTTCTTCCACATTTTGGCTATTGTAAATAATGCCATGATTAACATGGGGTGCAGACATCTTGTGGTCTGGCAGCGTAGATTTTAAAATTGCAGAGGGGCCCTGCGGGTCTGTTTCTGGTTGTGTTGTTTATTCGCTAAGTCGTGTCTGACTCTTTTGCAACCCCATGGACTGTAGTCATGGCTCCTCTGTCCATGGGATTTCCCAGGCAAGAATACTGGAGTGGGCTGCCATCCCCTTCTCCAGAGATCTCCCTGACCCAGGGATCAAACCCATATCTCCTGCCTTAGCAGGTGGATTCTTTACCACTGAGCCACCTAGGAAGCTTTTCTGGTTATGTGCTTCTTTGAAAAGAGGCAGTAGTAGAGACAAAAAACAGTTAATATGTTTCTAAGGGGATGAAAACCCATTCCTGTAGTGAAAAGCTCATGGAAGGATGTTTCTGTGTCTACGTGTCTCTAAGGGAGCATGCCACTGGGGGGTGAGGACCTGTGAGCAGCTGTATCTGGGCAAGTGGTGCAGATTTGGAGTGAGTGAATCTGGGTGTGACTATCTCTGACCTCAGGTTGGTTTGGCTTTAGTTAAAGGTGAGGGTGACTTTAAGTAGGGAGACTCCCCAGATAAAGAGCTGACATTCCTCTTCTCTCATTTTCCTGACAGGCTGAGCCCTGAAGTCCCAGGGAAGGTCTCTTCAGCCTAACCAGCTGAGGACACTTCCGCTGATACAGGTGTCCCTGTAGTGGTGGGTGGTGGGTCTATTAGTCACCCACTCGATGCTGGGTAGTGGCCTCAGCTCTGTCTCTGGGGCCAACTGCACTCAGAGAGAGAGAGAGTTTCATTTACAATCATCCAGAAACACAATTGTGCTTTGTTCCACACCTCACTTTTTTTCCACTTGTTCGCAAATATTTCCCTCTTGCTATGTAACAGGACTCCACACGAGGAAGCAGAAGATCCGCCCTGGCCATCAATCTGTTGGGGAGAAAAGACAAGTTCAAACGTGTTGTTCAACTCTTGGCTTTCTCCAGTTCAGACAATCTTAGTTCAAGGCCTCCCTCCTAGGGTGGGTGGGGTTAGGGGTCTCTGAGCCTCAGATATCCCCTCCCCTTTCCCATAGACTTCCCCCTACTGATATCTGAGGAATTTGGGGGCCATGAGAGTGTCTAAGTGCACTGGCTTTGCAACCAACTGTTCTTTCCTCTTTTCTTTTTAATTTTTATTGGGGTGTGCGTGCTAAGTCACTTCAGTTGTGTCCGACTCTTTGTGACCATGTGGACTGTAGCTCGCCAGGCTTCTCTGTCCATGGAATTCTCCCAGAGAGAATACTAGAGTGGATTGCCATGCCCTCCTCCAGGGGATCTTCCCCACCCAGGGATCGAACCAGCATCTTTTATGTCTTCTGCATTGGCAGGCCAGTGCTTTACCACTAGCACCACCTGAGTATAGTTCATTTGCAATGTTGTGTTAGTTGCTGCTGTGCAGCAACTTGAATCAGTTATGCTGCTGCTACTGCTGCTGCTGCTAAGTTGCTTCAGTCATGTCCTACTCTGTGCGACCCCATAGACAGCAGCCCACTAGGCTTCCCAGTCCCTGGGATTCTCCAGGCAAGAAAGAACACTGGAGTGGGTTGCCATTTCCTTCTCCAATGCATGAAAGTGAAAAGTGAAAGTGAAGTTGCTCAGTTGTGTCCAACTCTTACATATACATATATCCATCCTGGTGGCACAGTGGTAAAGAGTCCAACTGCCAATGCAGGAGACCCAGGTCCAATCTCTGGATTGGGAAGATCGGCTTGAGAGGGGAATGGCAACCTACTCCAGTAGGTTCTTGCCTGGAAAATCCCATGGACAGAGGAGCTGAGTGGGCTACAGTCCATGGGGTCACAAAAGAGTCAGACACGACTCAGCAACTAAACAGCAGTAGGGGGATGGGCATTAGAATGTGAGGATGCTGAGTGAATGAGTGGTGATTGAAGGCATCCCATGAGCCCTGGGAGAGTGTCTGATGTGACATGATCTTGATCTCAGAGACACAGCAGTGAGCAGTCTTGAAGGGAGACCTTGGTTCCCTGATGGATGAAAACCAGGAATCTGAACAGCTAATCCATCAGGGGCCAGAGGCTAGAAGCAAAGTTGCCCAGGCTCTTGTCTGGTTTGAAAGCAAAAATGTTTCCAGGAGGCAAAAACTGTTAAAACAGGTACAAAGTTGGTTATTATTATTATCCCAGCACAACACACAGAGAAGGACTTGATTTATTTAAGACAGAAGCAAGGCAAGGGTGTGGTGTCCTCCTGTATAAGGAAGAGCACAGTAAGGAGGCAGTTAAATTATTTATATAGGGGAATTCTACTAGGTCTTTGTTTTCCTCTGGCAAATTATCTTGCTTCTTTTTCTATACCTGATCTGCCCTAGGGCTCTCCCCAATTTGTGTGCACAATCTTTTTGCCATGATGAATTCCAGAGCAGAGGCTAACAGGAAGTTTGACAACACCTATTATGGGATGACAGCCCCTACCTTTTTGATCCCCAAGAAGCCTTCCTGCCATTTGCAGTCGGGAAATTTTCTTTGACCTCAGCATTGGTAGAAGTGGTTATTTTATCTCTTTACCTTAGCAGAACTCAGCTCATGCCATTAACTTTGTCCTTGGAGTGTTTAGGGAAAAGGAAGCTCCAATTTACTCCACTTGACAAACCCCAGCTGCTCAGTCCAGAGGCCCGTCTATCTTCTACCTCACTCAGAAAAGATGAGATTAAAATTCTTGCAGTGTTGGTACCAGATAGCAGGAGATTGTTGTGAAATTCTCCATAACCTTGGAAGCAAGTTGATAAACAGCCATTATTTAAAATGATTATCAGATCAGATCAGATCAGTCGCTCAGTCGTGTCCGACTCTTTGCGACCCCATGAACTGCAGCACGCCAGGCCTCCCTATCCATCACCAGCTCTCGGAGGTCACTCAGACTCACATTCATCGAGTCAGTGATGCCATCCAGCCATCTCATCCTCTGTCGTCCCCTTCTCCTCCTGCCCTCAATCCCTCCCAGCATCAGAGTCTTCTCCAATGAGTCAACTCTTCGCATGAGGTGGCCAAAATACTGGAGTTTCAGCTTGAGCATCATTCCTTCCAAAGAAATCCCAGGGCTGATCTCCTTCAGAATGGACCGGTTGGATCTCCTTGCAGTCCAAGGGACTCTCAAGAGTCTTCTCCAACACCACAGTTCAAAAGCATCAATTCTTCGGCGCTCAGCCTTCTTCACAGTCCAGCTCTCACATCCATACATGACCACAGGAAAGACCATAGCCTTGACTAGGCAAACCTTTGTTGGCAAAGTAATGTCTCTGCTTTTGAATATGCTATCTAGGTTGGTCATAACCTTCCTTCCAAGGAGCAAGCGTCTTTTAATTTCATGGTTGCAGTCACCATCTGCTGTGATTTTGGAGCCCAGAAAAATAAAGTCTGACACTGTTTCCACTGTTTCTCCATCTATTTCCCATGTAGTGATGGGACCAGATGCCATGATCTTCGTTTTCTGAATGCTGAGCTTTAAGCCAACCTTTTCACTCTCCACTTTCACTTTCATCAAGAGGCTTTTGAGTTCCTCTTCACTTTCTGCCATAAGGGTGGTGTCATCTGCATATCTGAGGTTATTGATATTTCTCCCGGCAATCTTGATTCCAACTTGTGTTTCCTCCAGTCCAGCATTTCTCATGATGTACTCTGCATATAAGTTAAATAAACATGGTGACAATATACAGCCTTGACGTATTCCTTTTCCTATTTGGAACCAGTCTGTTGTTCCATGACCAGTTATAACTGTTGCTTCCTGACCTGCATATGATTATAGTTGTTATATTAAAAGTAATCAATACTCAAACTCATCACTTTCCTATTATTTTACAATATCTTCACTCCTCTAAAGTCACACAGGTTAAGAGACCCAGGACTTTCAGATAAGGAGCTTTTTCACTCCATACAAATGGCCAATATGATTCAGAAGAGGAAGAAAAGTTTTCTGGGTCAATCACACAGGCTCATCTGGACTATTTTTCTTCACCTATAGAATATATGTCTATGTTCAACTATACAACACTAAAAGTATTTTCAATTATTCACTCAGCAAACAGGTACTGAATACTGAGTGAACTGATTCATTTATTCATTTAGCAAACAGCACCAGACTCTGATCTATACCTAGGGTTTCCTCACCTTCAAGAAGTTTATGGAACTCAAAGTTTAAAAGCTAAAAGAAAAAAATTAATTAAAAAAAAAATAAAAGCTAAAAGAAAGGAAAAAAAATCATAACCACATGGTAAAAATGCAATTGACTGTTCTTCCCTATTGATATTATTCTTTTGTGGGGATTTATATCTTTTGGGTATTTGAGAGTGTCTTATCTTTACAATTTTTTTTTCAAAAACATTTACATATTTGTGATCCTATTATAGAAGTCATTTTGTGTTTTTTCTTTTTACATTGACACTTGCATTTACATTTTCCATTTACATGACACAACTTTTCAAATTTCTCATCAGAGATGTAAGGTAAATTTTAGTTCTTTCCAACTAAAAATTAAACAGTCATCGTTGCCAATGGGAAGGGAAGATGAGAGGAAGATGGAACATGAATTTGAAGTTAGTAGATGCAAATTATTGTACATAAAATAAAAAACAAGGTCTTACTGTATGGCACAGGAAACTATATTCAATATCTATGATAAACCATAATGGAAAGGAATATTAAAAAACTATATATATGTACAGCTGAATCTCTCTGCTGTACAGTAGAAATTAACACAATATTGTAAAACAGCTATTTCAATTAAAATATTAATTAGCAAAAAAATTAATTAGCAGCTTTGACCTTTTTCCCTGCTCCTCCCAAATAAATGGCAGTGAGTCTTCAATTACTCTGATGGCTGATCATCCAGTTCCTCCTGAATGAAGGCAAATTCAATCTATCATGAGCTGGAATAATTGAGCAAATACTGATTTTATTTCCTTTGGCTATGTATCCAAAATGTGGGATTGTTGGATCTTATGGTAGTTATATTTCTTAATTTTTTGAGGAACTGCCATACTGTTTTCCATAGTGGCTGCATTCCCACAAACAGTGCAAGAGGGTTCCCTTTTCTCCACATTTTCGTTAACACTTGTTATCGCTTGTCTGTTTGAGAATAGCCATCTACCAGGCTTGAAGTCGTAACTCATCTTTGGTTTTGATTGGCACTTCCCTGGTGATTAGTTATCCTGAGCACCTTTAAATATACTTGTTGGCCATTCGTATATCTTCTTTGTAAAAGTATCTATTCAGTTTCTCTGCCCATTTTTTGAATTTAAATGTTTGGTTTTCTTACTGTTGAGTTGTGGATTTTTTTTTTTTTTTGGCTGTTCCACTCAATGTGCAGCTTTCGGGATCTTAGTTCCCTGACCAGAACTAAAAAAAAAAAAGTGTGAAGTCCTGACCACAGGCCACTAGGGAATTCCCTGAGTTGTATAATCTTTAAAAAATAAAACAAAAGCTGAACTCATGGCAACAGAGAATAGATGGGTGGTTACCAGAAACTGGAGATGGGTAAAAGATTTTTTTTTTTCTAAGTAGCATGAGGGGTACAGGGGGCATAGGGAGTTAGTGTTTAATGGGGACAGTTTCAGTTTTGCAAAATGAAGAGAGTTCTGGAGATGGATGGTGGCTATGGTTGTACAATAATATCGATATGCTTAATAACAATAAACTGTACACTTAAAAAAGGTTAAGATAGCAAATTCACTATGTATATCTTTAATTACATTTGAATACAATAAATAAAACATGGAAAAATAATTAACAAACTATTCTAATATTTTGCTGTATTGAGCAGTGACTAGACACCTTGTGAATGATCTCTGTCAATCCCCACAGACACCTCAAATCACAGGAAAATGTCAATATTGGTTTTCAACCACAAGAATGGCAATTTAATGTTTTCACTTTTTACTATCCTCATTTTATCTATTTTTAATTCTTTTTATATTTTTAAGAGAGCTTGGAAATAAGTAATTTTATTTATTTATTTATTTTTGGCCATGACCCACAGCATGTGGGATCTTAGTTCCCTGACCAGGGGTGGAACTTGTGCCCCCTACATTGGAAGTGTAGAGTCTTAACCCCTGGACTGCTAGGAAAGTTCCCCTCTTTTTAAAGATAAGGAAAGAAAAAGAGTAGAAGATAGAAAGTGAGGACTGAACCAAAGTGTTTGTCAGTATGGGATTTCTTTGAAAGGAATGATGCTAAAGCTGAAACTCCAGTACTATGGCCACCTCATGCGAAGAGTTGACTCATTGGAAAAGACTCTGACGCTGGGAGGGACTGGGGGCAGGAAGAGAAGGGGACGACAGAGGATGAGATGGCTGGATGGCATCACTGACTCGATGGACATGAGTCTGGGTGAACTCCGGGAGTTGGTGATGGACAGGGAGGCCTGGTGTGCTGTGATTCATGGGGTCGCAAAGAGCTGGACACGACTGAGCGACTGAACTGAACTGAACTGACAGGGTAGGCCATTTCCTTCAATGAAGAGAAAGGAGTAAAAAAAAAAATTTTTTTAAATTAAAGATAAGGAAACTGAGTCTTCTATTTTAGGTGACCTGGTAAAAACTGCAGAATTTCAGCAAGGAGAGAGACCAGGGTTTCAGCTCAGATTTGACTGATTTTAAAGCCCAGATTTGCCTGTCTCCATGGCCTATCTGCCCACAGCTTCTAGGAAGAAAAAAGCAGATTTTCTTCTACAGAAGGGACCATTCTGAGGGCATCCTAGATAACTTGAGGGGTTTCACTCACTGTCACCTGTAACCCCAGCCTGGGGCTTGCAAGCTGCCCCTGGAGAAAGACTCGGTCAACGCTGGGCTATTCACTCCTTGGAGCATCGTGTGTCTCAGTTTGCTCTAGAGAAAAATACACTCCACCCCTACCCCCCAGGAGTTTCCCATTTCTCAGTTGTACACCTGAGATTTTTTTCTTTTCTTTTTCTTCCTTTTTTTCCCTCTAGCTTCTTGAGTTACAGTGGACATATAATATTGCGTACATTTAAGGTGTACAATGTAGTGATTTGATACACTAATATATTGCAAAATGATCACCCTCAGAGTTTAGCTAAAACCTCCATCACATCTTATAATTAAAATTTCTTTGTGTGTGTGTGTGTTGAAAACATTTAGCCAAAATAATTCTACTCTAGCCAAAAAAAAAAAAAAAAAAAGAGGAACTGAATAGACATTACCCAAAGAAGACAAATGAATGACTGACAGGTGCTGGACATCATTAATCATTGGGAAAATGCAAATCAAAGCCAAAGTGAGGGATTTCCCTGGTGGTCTAGTGGCTAGGACTCCGTGATCTCAATGCAGGGAGCCTGAGATCCATCTCTGGTTGGGGAACTAGATCCCAACTAGATCCCATATGCTGCAACTAAGACCCGGAACAGCCATACTAAAAAAAAACACAGCGAGATATCCCTTCACACTTTGCTATTTTTAAATAAACTTACTTTCGTTTTTATTTATTTATGGCTTCACAGCATTCAGGACCTTAGTTCCCTGACCACAAATCAAACCTGTACCCCCTGCAATGGAAGCCCGGAGTCTTAACCATTGGGCCACCAGGAAAGTCCTCCTCTTTCACACTTGAGAATGGCTGATCTCAGAGATCACGAGTATTGGCAAGGATGCTCACTTCAGATCGTATCCTTCAGGGAACATTAGCTGGCCCATCCCTATAACTTTTTCAAGCACCTGGGGCTGTGTGTGGGGGGCATGGTCTTCCTGGAAATGTACTTCCAATGTTTAACTTTTTCAAAGCTTTCCATTTCACATCAGGCTTCTCAGTGTCTGCTGAGCCCACTACCCTCCTCCTCCCCAGGAATGTATGCATGACCCCGGTCACGCATCCGAAGACAAAAGTGGTGAGTCAGCCCCACGTCAAGAGGGGCCAAGCCCTCTCAAGATGCTTTGTCCTAGAATAAGTTCTTTTATTCTGGCTCTCACACCTGTTGTTTCCTCCCCCTTGGGTGTCATGCCAGAACTTTGTGAGGTCTATGATTACCTGTCTAAAAAAAACATTTTCCTCTGGTGGCAGGGAAATGAGTCGAGCTAACTCTGAGAGATGGACACTGTATCTATTCTTCATATATTCACGTATCATCAGTTTGGAGTCGTCTTGTTTCCTGGAATGTACCAGACTGATCTGCAATGACCATACTTTCCTGAGAATATTCAGTTGAGTTCAGTTCAGTTGATCGGTGTGTCCAACTCTTTGCGACCCCATGGACTGCAGCACACCAGGCTTCCCAGTCCATCACCAACTTTCAGAGCCTGCTCAAATTCATGTCCATTGAGTTGGTGATGCCATCCGACCATCTCATCCTCTGCCATCCCCTTCTCCTCCAGCCTTCAATCTTTTCCAGCATGAGATTCTTTTCAAATGAGTCAGTTCTTCACATCAGGTGGCCTGAGAATATTACTATGCTACAAACAGCACCCTGACATTTGCCAGCTCTGTGAACACCGCCCCCCAGCACAACTTCTCCTTGAGCCTCAGTTTTCCTACCTGTAAGTGGCTTTCCTGATGCCTCAGCAGTAAAGAAGTCTCTTGCTAATGCAAGAGATACGAATTCAATCCCTGGGTTAGGAAGATCCCCTGGAGAAGGAAATGGCAACCTACTATATTATTCTTGCCTGGAGAATCCCATGGACAGAGGAGCCTGGTGGGCTATAATCCATGGAGTCGAAAAGAGTCAGACACGACTGGGCAACTAAAGAACGACAAGGTGTCTTAGGATAACACCCACCTTACTAAACGACTGTGATAGTTATAATAATAAAATAATAAGAATGATCTTTAGACAGATCCTGCTACGTAGCAGGCAACAGGCAAAAAAGCTTTTCAAATCCATGCTGGCATTTACTAACTAGCATTTAGAAATTCCTGTATTTAAAAAAAAACTTTTTTGACTAGGCTGAAACTGAGACAGGGCGGGACCTGAAACTTGGAACCTGGGACCCTTTGCTACAGTGCTTCGGCCTGGACAAAGTGTCCTCCAGCAATGCAATACAAAGAAACTGGTGGTGATGTTTTTAGTCACTAAGTCGTGACCAGCTCTTCTGTGACCCCATGGACTGAGGCTGCCAGGTTCCTCTATCCATGGGATTTCCCAGGCAAGAATACTGGAGAAGGTTACCATTTCCTTCTCCAGGGAATCTTCTTGACCCAGGGATCAAATACAGAGAGTCTCTTGCATTGCAGGTGGGTTTTTTACCACTGAGCCACCAGGGAATCCCAGACTATAAGGGACTAGAAATAATTGCACCCATGCTCAGCTGGGGCAAATTATGAACAAAATACAAAAAGACCAAAAAATCTAACTGCCGTTTCTGAGGAGCTGGGAGCAAAAGCAGGGTCCTGTGCATGCCCCCTGCATTCAACACCATCAGCGGGGTGGGCAGACCACCCAAGCCACCCCTCTGGCCCAACCTCTGGACCCACCCCCTACCGTCACTCCATATAAGGGACCAGCTCTCTCCCCCATCAAGGATTGAGCAAGGAAACTTGTCCCTCAACCTGTAGCATAAGTCCCAGTAAAGTCTTGCCTGAATTTCTTTTTCTAATTTTTTGTTTGTTTTAAAACAGATATTTTAATTTTCACTTATTTGTATTTTTATTGCAGTGGGTCTTTGTTGCTGTGTGCGGGCTTTCTCTAGCTGTGTGCAGTCTTTCTCTAGTTGCAGCAAGTGGGGGCCACCACTCTCTAGTTGTGGTTTGAGCAGGCTTCTCAGTGTAGTGGCTTGTTGCACAGCATGGACTCTAGGGCCTGAGGGCTTAGTTGCCCCTCCACATGTGGAATCTTCCTAGAAAGTGAAAGTTGCTCAGTGGTATCCGACTCTTTGTGAACCCATGGACTATATAGTCCATGGAATTCTCCAGAATACTGGAGTGGGTAGTCTTTCCTTTCTTCATAGGATCTTCCCAACCCAGGGATTGAACCCAGGTTTCCCACATTGCAGACGGATTTTTTACCAGCTGAGCCACAAGGGAAGCCCAGTATTCAGATGGATCCTTTACCAACTGAGCCAGTCAAGAAGTTCTTTACCAGGTGGATATATTACCAGTCAAGAATTTCTTGACTTTGACCCTATGGACCATAGCCTGCCAGGCTCCTCAGTTCTTGGGATTCTCCAAGCAAGAATCCTGGATTGGGTTGGAGTTTCAGCTTCACCATCAGTCCTTTCAATGAATATTCAGGACTGATTTCCTTGAGGATGGACTGGTTGGATCTCCTTGCAGTCTAAGGGCATCTTGAGAGTCTTCTCCAACACCACAGTTCAAAACCATCAGTTCTTTGGTTCTCAGCTTTTCTTGTAGTCCAACTCTCACATCCATACTTGACTACTGGAAAAACCACAGATTTGACTAGATGGACTTTTGTCAGCAAAGTAATGTCTCTGCTTTTTAATATTTAATTTTAATTCTTATTTATTTATTTGGCTGCACTGGGTCTTAGTTACAGCACGCAAGGTCTTTGATCTTCACTGAGGCATGCGGGGCCTTTAGTTTTGGCGTTTGAACTCTTAGCGGGATCTAGTTCCCTAACCAGGGGTTGAACGTGGTTCCCCTGCATTGGGAGCTCAGAGTCTTAGCCACTGGACTACCAGAGAAGTCTTGCCTGAATTTCTTGACTGGCCTCATCAGTTTCTATTGATTAGAGAGTCAGTAACAAAACCATTTCAACAAATTCTCTATGGGCTCAATCACAGGGTCCTTAGTGAGCCTATTTGTATTCTGAGGAAATTATTGAAGAAAAAGAGAAAGGGAGAAAGAAAAAAAAAAAGAGGGAAAATATTGACCTTATCTTGGGGCATTCCCTTATGACAATGGAACATATGAGCTGGTTACGTTTTTCCCTTTACATCCAATCAGAGTCAGTTATATACCCAGTGTTGACTTAATATAAGGCACTTCATTAACTTAAAAAACAGGCACCAAAGATTTTAGACATTGCTTCATTTTTCCTTTCCCTCTGATCTCCTCACTTAAAACTTAATTTGCTGTGTGTAGCTTTATATTTCTTTCTTCATGGAATGTGGTGGAGTCTAATGCATAGTTAATGCTCAGGACTTCAGTCCTGTCTGATTCTTTGTGACGCTATGGACCGTACCTGCCAGGCTCCTCAGTTCTTGGGATTCTCCAGGCAAGAATCCTGGAGTGGGTTGCCATGCTCTCCTCCAGGGGATCTTCCCAACCCAGGGATTGAACCCGGGTCTCCCACATTGAAGGCGATTTCTTAACCGACTGAGCCACCAGAGAAGGTCCCTCCATGCATAAATACTATATTAACGAAAAAATACCTGAAAGATACACTGGCTATCCAATTTTTTTTAATGAGGGTTTTTTAGACTGAAGTCCATGAACTCCTGAGTAGGGCATTAGTAGACTTCAGATGTTCAGTAATCTAACTGAATATTTAGGAAGTGGGCTTGAGCATCTGTGCATCCCTTTTCAGAGAATTAATAGCTTTCATCAGGTTCTCAAATGGATTCATGACCCCTCAAATATTATACACCTCTGTTATGTGTGCGTGCTTAGTTGCTAAGGTGAGTCCAACTCCACAGCCCGAAGGACTATAGCCCTCCAGGCTCCTCTGTCCATGGGATTCCCCAGGCAAGAATACTGGAGAGGGTTGCCATTTCCTTCTCTAGAGGATTTTCCTGACCCAGGAGTCAAACCTGAGTCTCCTGGCAGGCAGTTTCTTTACCACTGAGCCACCAGGGAAGCCCTCTGTTGTATAAATGTATAAATGTAATTCCTGGATCAAGCCAGACACAAGAAAGGAACTTGTTTCTCTCATTGGAGAGGCCCACCATCCATCAGCAAGCTTTAATCCACTGGGGTCAAGCTGGGGTGATTCTGACTCTTAGGGAAAACGGTAGCGGCTGGAGACATTTCTGCTTGACACATGTAAGGAGAGGGGCGGATGCCATGGCATCTCATAGGGAGAAGCCAGAGATGCTGCTGAGCATCTTACAATGCACAGGACAACCCCTCACAACAAAGAATTATCCCGTAAGTTCAAAATATCCATGGTCCAAGGTTGAGAAACCCAGCTTGAATGACATCGTCTGTTGAAACCTCAGTCCTGGCTTGTAGCCAGGAGTGTTACAGAAATTAATAGCTTGAAAGTCAACATTGCTTTATAGTACCAATGTCTTTGTGGGCACATGATCCTTTGGGCATCACTCAGCACCCCATTTGACCCAACTGCAATGATTCATCTAAGAAATTTCTTTCAAAATCAGCATCAGCCTAAGCTTGGGCTTTTGAATGTGGAAGGTCTGAGTTTGAAACAGAGAAAGGTTTATTGCAGGGCTGAGCAACGAGAACAGAACAGGGTGGGGGCGTGGGGCTGGGCTGGGAGCTCATGTTCTGAAAACCTCCCAGACTCCCGGAAAGGTTTCAGCAAAGCATTTTTAAAGGCAAGTTGAGGGAGGGGCAGGATTGGTTGCTGCAAACTTCTTGGCGTAGGAATCCTTTGTTTTTGCAGCTGTCGTCATAGATCAGGTCATGATGTTCCAGTAAACCCACAAGATAAATGCTATTCTCTGTTCTGAAAGTTTTTATCTCTATATAAATGTGAAAGTGTTTTACCCTTGATGGTCACAGCCTTGAGAATGGTATATCCTATATATTTCAGGCTATAGGCAGCATTCTTAACTCAGAGCAAAAGCGATAGAATACAAAGGTTAAAGTATAAGAAACAGATCTAATGTGGAGTTAGATTTGTTTTTCCCTATTACAGAAATATGACTGTAATTTTTAGATACAGGGTATTTGTTCATTCAAAAAGTATTTACTGCTTGCCTGTCCGTTGCCAGTCACTGTTTGGGCTCTGGGGACAAGTAGTAAGTAAAATGGATACAGTCCCCATCTTGAAGCTTTCACTCCAGTAGGAAGACAGACACTAAATGAGCTACATAATGTATAATTAAGAGAGAAAGAGTTACTTGGGCACAGAGAGAATGGTCTGTGCAAAGGTCCTGGGGTAAGAAGGAACACTGCAGTTTGAAAGACTCATTAGCTACCAGAGTTGTAGGAGCCTTGAGAGTGAGTAGGTAAGCAGTATAAAAAGCTAAGCAGATAGAAGGCAACCAGATCATATAGCCTGGTTGACTGTGGCAAGATTTTGATCTATTCCTGAAGACGGAAAGTTAAGAAATATCTGTAAGGAGGATGCGTTATAGAGGGCAAAGCAGATACAGAGAAAAAGGAGACTTGGCAGTTGTTTAGAGCTAATGATTGCCTTGGCATTCATCAATTCATTCATCCAGCAAGGTCACTGAATATCAGTTTTGCCCAAATACTCATGTTTTAAATCTCTGTAAGGACTATGGAGCAACAGCAGCATCTGGGGGCTTGTTAGACATGAAGAATCTCAGCAGGACCTACTGTATCAGAATCTGCATCTAAACATGTGATTTCTACGTGGATTAAAATTTCAAAAAGGAGACTGAGAAAGTGCTGCCATTTTAAAAATTTTTATTATTACAGCTTCCAAAATTGGGCTGCAATTCTGGCTGCGTCTGGGGTAGCTATTTGCAAAATTCATTGGTAATGATGGGTATTTGGTATTCAGGGCATGTCTATAGAGGAATGCCTCTTTTTTAAAAAATGCATTTCTTCTTTAAAATAATTTATTTATATTTTACTATATATAATAAAATAATTTTTAAATAATTTTTAAACATTTATATTTTATTATATAATATAATTATTATAATTGTAATATATCATATATTTTAATATTTATATATTTAATTTATATTTATTTTTGGCTGTGCTGAGTCTTTGTTGCTGCACAGGTTTTTCTCTAGCTGTGGTGAGCAGGGACTACTCTAACTGTAGTGCACAGGCTTCTTATTGTGGTGGCATCTCTCGTTGCAGAGCACAGCCTCTAGGGCATGTGGCCTCAGTAGTTGTGGCTCTCAGGCTCTAGAGCACATCTCAGTAGTTACGGTGCGCAGGCCTAGTTGCTTCTTGGCATGTGGGATCTTCCCAGACCAGGGATCAAACCCATGTCTCCTGCATTGGCAGGCAGATTCTATACCACTGAGCCGCCAGGGAAGCCCAGAACAGCTCTTTAAGAAAATTTCTTTTAAAATTGAGGTATAGTTGATTACAATGTTGTGCTGATTTCTTCTGTACAGCGAAGGGACTCAGTTATTCATATACATACTTTTTTGGGGTACTCTTTTCCATTATGGTTTATCCCAGGAGATTGGATACAGTTCCCTGTGCTGTACAGTAGGATCTTGCTGTTGATTCATTTTACATATAATAGTTTGAATCTACCAGTCTCAAACTTCCAGTCCTTCCCTCCCCAACTGGCCTCCCTCTTAGCAACCACAAGTCTCTTCTCTTTGTCTGTGAGTCCGTTTCTGTTTTGTAGACAGATTTCGTGTCATATTTTAGACTCCACATGTAAGTGATATCATATGGTAATTGTCTTTCTCTTTCTGACTTATTTCACTCACTATGACAATCTCTAGGTCCATCATAATAATGCTGCAAATGGCATTATTCTGGGATTTTTTAATGGCTAAGTAGTATTCCACTGTATTTATGTACCACAGCTTCTTTATTCATCTTTCTGTCAATGGACATCTAAGTTGTTTCTGTGTCTTGACTATTGTGAATACTCTTGGTATGAGCATAAAGGTGCATGCATCTTTTTGAATTATAGTTTTGTGTGGGTTTATGTCCAGGAGTGGGATTACTGAATCACATGACAACTCTATTTTAGTTTTCTGATGACCCTCCATATTTTTCTCCATAGTGGATGCACCAAGTTACATTTCCACAAATGGTGTAAGAGGGTTCCCTTTTCTCCGTACCCTCAAGAAATGCCTCTTTTAAAGTGCATTTGTGGTTCAGGATTTTCTAAACTACCCAAGAGGTAACACTTGTCCTCTTTCCTCTCTCTCTTCTCTCCAGGAGGAATTACTCACCTGGGCACCAGAGCACCACCTAGCCCAGAGGCAACCACAGGGATTCTGGGTGATCACCATGTGCCCACATCTCAGCCTTCTGCAGAGGGGCAGTGCCGAGATGTGCCTGTCTCCCCTGGGAGACCTCCAGGGACACGCTCACTGTCCAGAGTCACAAACACGAGTGATTCTTCGGCCAATGCCAAGAGACAAACGAATGAGAGAAAGCTGATCAGAAGGGAAGCATCCAGCCCAGTCTCTTTGGGTTCTCTGAGTTCCCAGAGGCCAGGTGCCAGAAACCAAGGATGGGATCCAGGAAGCTCCAAGGTCCCAGTGAATCCAGGGTCCCCTGAACAGTCACACCCTCCTCACTCAGAGCAGAGGCACCTGCCAGCCTCCCACTCACAGATCAGAGATGGTAAGTCCTTTTGCTGTTTTAATCTTCCAAGTTGACATTGGGCATTCAAATGTTTTACCATCTTTGGTTCTGTAGTCATTGTTTTCTTTTTTTAAAAATATATATTTATTTGGCTGTGCCAAGTTTTAGTTGTAGCACTTGGGATCATCAATCTTCATTGTGGCAGGCAGGATCATTTTTTTAGTTGTGGCCTGTGGACTCTCAGTTGTGGCATGTGGGATCTAGTTCTCTAACCAGGGATCGAACCTGGGACCCCTGCATTGGGAGCTCGGAGTCTTAGCCACTGGACCCCCAGGGAAGTCCCCATGTTCATTGGTTTGACAGATGTTGAGGTTGTGCCTAATGTCAGGGGTCAAGGTCACTGCAGCCAGATCCTTCCAGGCATCACATAGCTCAGAGGCAAGTAGTGAAGGCAGACTTCAAATAAGTTGTCCCAACAGAGTGTGATGAGCGCCGGGAGTTGGTGAAGAACAGGGAAGCCTGGCATGCTGTACTCCCTGGGATTGCAAAGAGTCGGACACAACTGAGCAACTGAACTGAATAGAGTGTGATGTGCTGTAGGTGAGGAGAAGGACCTGGGATCCTGGCAAGGGGGTCTAACCTGGGTTAGAGAATCTGGGTTCCTTTCATCAGGCACTGAAATTGAACCTGGAGGAGAAGGGGCTCACCCGCAAGGTGAGAGATGGGGAGGAGAGGGAAGGACAAAAAGATCTAACCAATGTTTCTTCTCCTTCCTCCTAGTCTTATTGCAGGAAAGGGGACCCCTTCCAGGGCCCGAAAGTAGGTTCTTGTCTAACACTCAGAAATGAATTGTCTGAGGAGACGCATGTGCTGACAAAGCAAGAGACTTTATTGGCAAGGGGCGCCCAGGCAGAGAGCAGTAGGATAAGGGAACCAGGAGAACTGCTTGCAGCCTCGGGTTTTCTGGTGATGGGATTAGTTTCCGGGTTGTCTTTGGCCCATGATTCTGACTCAGAGTCCTTCCTGGTGGCGCACACCTTGTTCAGCCAAGATGGGTGCCAGCGAGAAGGATACTGGGAGGTGCTAGGACACGTGGTGTCTCCTTTTGACCTTTCCCTAGCTCTTCCGGTTCGTGGTGGCTTATTAGTTCCATGTTCCTTACCAGGACCTCTTGTCTTAAAACAACTCATGCAGATGGTTATTATGGTGCCTGGGCAGAGTGGGCGGTTTCAGTCAGTGTGCGTCCCCTAACGGTCTCTTCCTTTCTTCTTATTTATTTATCTTTGGCTGTGCTTGGTCTTCGCTGCTGCTCAGGCTTTTCTCTAGTTGTGGTGAGCAGAAGCTACTCTCTAGTTGCAGTACAAGGGCTTCTCATTTCTATGGCTTCTCTTGTTGCAGAGAATGGGGCTTTAGGGTACGTGGGCTTCAGCAGCTACAGCTCGCCGGCTTTAAAGCACAGGCTCGGTAGCTGTGGAGCATGGGTTTAGTTGCTCTGCAGCATGTGTGATCTTCCCAGACCAGGGATAGAACCCACGTTCCCTGCATTGGCAGGCAGATTCCTAACCCCTGAGCTACCAGGGAAGCCCCAGTCTCTTTCTTTCTTCCCCTTTCCACCTTCTCCTTCTCTGCTCATTTCAGTTGACTTCTCCTCTTTCCCCCTCTTCTTCCTCCTCTGATTATTTCAAAACTGATTACTATTTACTTCTTGAGTCTTTCAGGTCATGGACAAAGACCCTATGGCTCTTACTTTGTGCAGACCTCAAGCTCAGAATGGTTTTTGCAAACTTAAAGGGCTGGGACAAAACAAACGAAACAATCCTAACCTGCTCCCTCCTCTCCCCGCCAAAATTCAGAACAAATAGGAATATGCAACAGAGCCCACGAGAGCACAGCTTATGAAAGCTAAAATACTTACTCGATCCCTTTACAAAGTTTGCCAAGCTCTGGAATATATTATTCATATTATTTCCACCTGTTTCTTTTTTAAAAATATTTCATTTATTTATTTATTTGTGTTGAGTCTTCATTGCTGTGCTCAAACTTTCTCTATTTGAGGCGATCCAGGGCTAATCCCTAGTTGTGATGTGAAGGCTTCTCAATGCAGTGGCTTCTCTTGTTACGGAGACGGGCTCTAGGGTGCAGACTCAGTAGTTGCAGCTTCCAGGCTCTAGCACAGAGGATCAGTAGTTGTGGCGCATGGCCTTAACTGCCCCACGGCATGTGGGATCTTACAGGACTAGGGATCAAGCCCGAGCCTCCTGCATTGGCAGGTGGATGTTGTTACCACTGAGCCACTGGGGAACACCTGGACACATTTCTTAACCCACTGACCCTCAACATCTTCATCTATTAATGTGGATGTAAGAGCAATGCCTCTCCTCTGGGTGTCTGAGAACATGTAATAACATATGACAAAGGCTTAGCACAGTGTCTGGCTCATGAAAATCAAACGCAAGAGTAGAGGTCCTTAAATCCATTGGCCAGGGACCCCCTAAGTTCCCGCCTCCCTGGGACTGAACGTGTTCTTTATATATTTCAGGACAGCCAGCGCACTTTAGCCAGGGGTCTCCTGGTCTGGCCCCACCTGAACCCTTCCTTATAGCCCTGCCCAGCTGCTTTTGTGGACACTTGTGGTTAGCAACCGTCATGGTTCTACCTGAGCTGGCTGACACCCACAGATGTGGCCAGGAGACCACAGAGGTCAGTAGGGAGTGACGGTCAGTAGACCAACTTTGCAACCAAAGTGAGTCCTCTTGGCCGCTGGGAAATGCCACACAGCCTCTGCTAATGATGGAGGAAGTGCAGGCTGACCCCTGCATGACCAGCCACCAAGAGCTGGGCACAAGGTAGTGCTGGACATCTGAGGATGAATGTGGCACCAGTTCCTACCCCCGCTTTGTTTTCCAGCTCAGAGCATCACGCCAACGTGTCTCATTGGCATGCTTCATTCACTCACTGGTTTGGCAAATATTTATTGAGCGCCTGCTTTGGGGCCACGCTGGTGCTGAGCACAAGTGATGCACAGAAAGCAAAATGCTCAAGGCCTCTGTTCTCATGGGCTTCCCAGATGGCTCAGTGGTCAAGAATCTGCCTGCCAATGCAGGAAACACGGGAGACGCGGGTTCGATCCCTGGGTCGGGAAGATCCCCAGAGGACCAAATGGCAACCCACTCTGGTATTCCTGCCTGGAAATCCCATGGACAGAAGAGTGTGGTGGGCTACAGTCCACAGGGTCACAAAGAGTCAGACGTGACTGAGCGTAGCCCAGCACACCAGCCTTGTGGCTACGCTGGTGCCAAGCAAAAGCTATGCACAGCAAACAAAGCAATTAAGGCCCTTGCTCTCATGGAGGCAGAAAATAGAGAAGGGTGAAAAAAAAAAAAAAAGTAGTAAACATACAACTGGGGGAACAAGGCACTGGTGGTGACCTCAGACAAAGTGATCAGGGAAAGCCTCTCTGAAGAGGTGACATTTGAGCCAAGTTTCAGTGGTAAGAGAGATCCTGCAAAGAGAAAGGCATTTCAGGCAGATGGAACAGCCTTTGTGAATGCTCTAAGAAGAGAATGTGTCTCAAGGGTCTGGGGAGCTTTAAGAGGGCTGGAGTGCCTGGAGTGTTGTGAATAAGAAGAGAGTTCTGCGAGATAAAGTCAAGAGGGTGGGCAGGCACCAGCTTCGGTGGGGCATTTGTATTAGTCATCTGTTGCTATGTAACAAATTACCCCCAAAATGTAAAAATTTAAAACATTTGTTATGTCACAGTTTCTGTGGGAAGGCTTAACTGGGTCATTTGCCTCAAGTTCTCTCAAGCTGCAGTCAAGGTGACATTTGCAGCTTCAGTCATCTCAAAACTCCATTGGGGAAGAACTTGCCTTCCAAGTGCACTGTTGGCAGGATTCAATTCCCAGAAGTTGTTGGATTAAGGACCCCCAGTTTCTACTGAGTTTCTTTCTTTCTTTTTTTTTTTCTTTTTTTTGATGTGGACCATTTTTAAAGTCTTCATTGAATTTGTAATGATATTCTTTCTGTCTCATGTTTTGGGTTTTTGGCCAAGAAGCATGCGGAATCTTAGCTCCTCCACCAGGGATCAAACCCATAACCCCTGCATTGGAGACTAAGCCTTAACCACTGGACTGCCAGGGAAATCCCTCTTGCTGGCTCTTGACCAGAGACCACCCTCAATTCTTTGCCACATCATCCTCTCCCACATGGCTATTTGCTTCGTTAATGCATGCAAGCCCGGAAGGCAACAGACCTCTGACAAGATGAAAGCATCAGTCTTTCGTAACGTCTCATGAAGGTGACATACCATCACTTTTGCCATATTCTGTTCATTTGAGCTGATTCATTAAGTCCAGCTCACACCTGAGGGGATTCCACAAGGGTGTGATTGTTGGAAAGTGGGGAACATTGAGGACCACCTTTGCTTTTTATTTTTCGTATTGACATATAATTGATTTACAATGTAGTGTCAATTTCTGCTGTACAGCAGAGTGGTTCAGTTATACATATATATGCATGCATGCATGTGTGCTAAGTCACTTCAGTCATGTGTGACTCTTTGTGACCCCATGGACTATAGCCCACCAGGCTCCTCGGTTCATGGGATTCTCCAGGCAAGAATAATGGAGTGGTTTGCCATACCCTCCTCCAGGGGATCGTCTTGACACAGGGATCGAACCCGTGTCCCTTTCATCTCCTGCATTGGCAGACAGGTTCTTTACCACTAGTGCCATCTGGGAAGCTCCATTCTTCTTTATATTCTTTTCCACTGTCACAGGATATTGCATGTAGTTCCCTGTGTTGTACACTAGGACCTTGTCATTTATCCATTCTATATATAAAAGCTTACATTTGCTAACCCCAATCTCCCACTCCATTCCTGTCCCAACACCCTCCTCCTTGACAACCTCTGTTCTCTATGGAGGACCATCTTTGAAAGTTGCCTACCACAACTAGCTCAGTCATCATGTGATGTTGGGCCTTATTATGAATGCAGAGAGCTAAGTGGGCATTTACATACATTATTTTGCCAATCTGCCTCTGACAAGAACCCAAGGGATCTCACATTGAAAGGAAGAAGAAGATATTGGAGCTCCAGAGGTCAGAATTTGGACCAATAGAGGTATGCCATCATGATTAATCATGACAGTTTTGATATGCTAATATGATTAATCATAAGAGTTGAGTCAGGTAGTGAGCGCCTCATCACTAGACGCATGCAAATGAAGGCTGAAAGACTCTGCCTGGGAAATGTTCCATCAGGTCCTTATAGGTTGGGCAAGACCTGAGCATGTAATTAAAAATCTGTGACTGTGGCACCATTGTAAAGAACACTCTTAGGAAGTTCTTCTTTTAAAAGTGAATTTTCCTGAATTCCTCAGTGATCTTATGAGAGGCCTCAGCCTCTCCAAAGTGGATCCTTTGCCCCCCATCCCTGCCTGCCGGGCCCAAGAATTCCTCAAAGATTTCTTCCCAGAGATGTCAGTGCCATCACCTCCTTGAGGAGGGTCCCAAGGGAAGGACATCTCAGCTGCAGGAATGTGAATGCTTTTGTGAGTATATTCATCTATCATGTACACACTGCTCTATTTAAAATAGATCAGCAACAAGGACCTACTGTACAGCTGTACTGTAAAGGGAACTCTGCTCAATGTTATATGGCAGCCTAGATGGAAAGGGAGTTTGGGGGGCTAATGGACACGTGTATATGTATGATTGAGTCCCTTCACTGTTCACCTGAAACTATCACAACATTGTTCATTGGCTATACTCCAATAGAAAGCTAAAATGAAATGACTTGGAAACAATGAACACTTAAGTACACGTGTGTAGGCTGTGGACTCCGACCTGCCTGAGTTCAAACCCTGCTTTTGTCTCTCCTCCATTGATGATTAATCGAGTGAGGCGATTCCTCAGAGCCATAGTTTCCACCTCTGTACAAAGGGGGAAGTATTGCATAACTGTTAAGTTTGTTGTGAGGTTAAAGAAATAAAACAAGATCCTACCAGGAAGCGCCTACATATACCGTAAGTGCTCAAGAAAAACAGTAAATGGTGATGGTAGTGATGAGTAGTGCCAAATTGTTTGTTGATTCACCTATTCACATGGTCATTTGGCAACCATTTCTTGGAGCCCGGGTGTTGACATCCCTCCGTGCTGCCTGTGGGGAACCAGCCTTACTTCTCTGAACCTCCCCAGTGAAGTCCCTCCTGATTGGTCCCTTGGTGTATTAGTTTCCTAAGGCTGCTGTCCCAAATCACCACAAACAGTAAAGCCTTCAAACAAAACCAGTTTGCTATCTTAGAGTTCTGAGGTCAAAGTTCTGAAAATGGGTCTCATTGTGTTAACATCAAAATATTATTAAACTCATTATTGGAGAAATGCAAATCAAAACCACAATGAGGTATTATCTCCCACTGGTCAGAAGGGCCATCATCAAAAAGTTTGCAAACAATAAATGCTGGAGAGACTGTGGAGGAAAGGGAACCCTCTTACACTGTTGGTGGGAATGGAAATTGACACAACCACTATGGAAAACAGTGTGGAGATTGCTTTAAAAACCAGAAATAAAACTGTATAAACTGGGCAATTATCCAGCGTATACTGGGCATATACCCTGAGAAACCAAAATTGAAAAGGACACATGTATCCCAATGTTCATTGCAGCACTGTTTACGATAGCTAGAATGTGGAAGCAACCTAGATGTCTATCAGCAGATGAATGGATAAGGAAGTTGTGGTACACATATACGATGGAATATCATTCATCTATAAAAAGGAATGCATTTGAGTCAGTTCTAATGAGGTGGATGAACCTGGAGCCTATTATAACAGGCACCCCACTCCAGTACTCTTGCCTGGAAAATCCCATGGATGGAGGAGCCTGGTAGGCTGCAGTCCATGGGGTCGCTAAGAGTCGGACACGACTGAGCGACTTCACTTTCACTTTTCACTTTCATGCATTGGAGAAGGAAATGGCAACCCACTCCAGTATTCTTGCCTGGAGAATCCCAGGGACGGGGGGAGCCTGGTAGGCTACCGTCTATGGGGTCACACAGAGTTGGACACGACTGAAGTGACTTAGCATAGCATAGCATAGCATAACAGTGAAGTAAGTCAGATAGAGAAAGGCAAATATCATATATTAAACCCGTATATATGGAATCTAGAAAGATGGCACATGATCCTACCTACAGGTCAGCAAAGGAGACACAGACACAAAGAACAGGCTTTTGGACTCAGCAGGAGAAGGAGAGGGTGGGATGATTTGAGAGAATAGCATTGAAACAGATACATCACCATATGTAAAACAGCCAGTGGGAGTTTGATGTGTGATGCAGGACATGACTGAGCAACTTCACTTTAACTTTTCACTTTCATGCATTGGAGAAGGAAATGGCAACCCACTCCAGTGCTCTTGCCTGAAGAATCCCAGGGACAGGGTAGCCTGGCGGGCTGCCATCTATGGGGTCGCACAGAGTCGGATACAACTGAAGCGACTTGGCAGCAGCAGCAGGCTACCTGGAGAGATGGGGTGGGGAGGGAGGTAGGACGGGGGTTCAGGATGTGGGGGGCACATGTATACCTATAGTTGATTCATACTGATGTATGGCAAAAACCATCACAATATTGTAAAGTAATTATCCTCCAATTAAATAAATAAATAAAATTTTTTAAAAAGATAGCAGGGTAGCATTTCTTTTGGAGGCTCTCAGTGAGAATCTCTTCCTTGCTTTTTCCAGCTTCAAGAACATTGTCCACATTTCTTGGCTAATGGCTCCTACCTCTGTCTTCAAAACCAGCAGTGTGGGGCTTCTCTAGAGGTCCAGTGGTTAAGACTCCAAGCATCCACTGCAGGGGGCACGAGTTTGATCCCTGGTTGGGGGAACTAAGATCTCACATGCCTCGCAGAGCAGCAAAACAAACAAAAAAAAAAAAAAAAGAAAAAAAAACCCAGCAGTGTAGCATCTTCAAATGTCTCTCTGACTCTCCAACATCTGCTTCCCTCCTCACATCTCCTTCTCTGACTTTGATCCTCCTGCCTCTCTCTCTCTCTCTCTCTCTCTCTCTCTTTTTTAAAAGAAGTTTTATTTCGTTTATTTATTTTTGGCTGTGCTGGGTTTTTGTTGCTGCAAGGGCTTTTCTCTAGTTGTGCAAGCCGGACTACTTTCTAGGTGCGGTGTGCAGGCTTCTCATTTCAGTGACTTCTCTTGTTGCGGAGCACAGGCTCTAGGGCATGCGGGCTTTAGTAGTTGCAGCTCCCAGGCTCTAGAACACAGGCTCAGTAGTTGTGGCACACAGGCTTAATTGCTCCACAGCATGTGAGATCTTTCTGGACTGGGGATCGAACCCTTGTCTCCTGCATTGGCAAGTGGATTCTTTGCCACTGAGCCACCAGGGAATCCTCTGCTTCCCTTTTATAAGGACCCTTGCGATGACTTTGAGCCAACTGGATAATCCAAGATCATCTCTCCATCTGGAGATCCTTAAACACATTTGCAAAGTCCCTTTTGCCATTGTTGTTCAGTTGCTAAGTCATGTCTAACTCTGCAATCCCATGGACTACAGCATGCCAGGCTTTCCTGACCTTCACTATCTCCCAGAGTTTGCTCAAATTCATGTTCATCGAGTCGGTAATGCCCTCCAACCATCTTATCCTCTGCTGCCCCCTTCTCCTCCTGCCCTCAATCTTTCCCAGCATCAGGGTCCCCTCCTTTTGCCATGGAAAGTCCCATTTGCACATGCTGGGGATGAGAGCATGGACATCTTTCGGAGGGCATAATTTTGCCAGCCACATCTGTGTCCACTGTCTTCTGGTCCCACCACCTGTCTCTCCAGGTTCTCTCTGGATATCATTCCCCAAAGTTCTGCCCCAGCTCACTCTAGTCTCTGGATTTGGGGCATGCTGTCCCATCTGTCTAAATGCTCCTATGGTATTACTCACACTTCATGTCTCCATACCACCCTCCCCAACCCCGTTTCCCCAACTTCCCAGATTAGATTAAATCCCCACCTTGTAAATCACCTGCAGTCACAGTGGCTGTGGACTGTTCCTTACTGCTTGGCTCCTTGCAGTGTGTGTGTGTGTGTGTGTGTGTGTGTGTGTGTGTGTGTGTGTGCGCGCGCGCACTCAGTCGTGTCTGACTCTTTTGCAACCCCATGGACTGTAGCCCACCATGCTCCGCTGTCCATGGCATTTTCCAGACAAGAATACTGCAGTGGGTTGGTGTTCCCTCCTCCAGAATATCTTCCCAGCCTTTGAGTCACTCTAAAGCTCCCTCCAGGCAGACTGTGACCCTTGCACACAGCTGCATCCTCATACCTGGCGCAGTACCTGTCATGCAGCAGCCCCTGGAAACACCTGGTCAGCTTGATCGGACTCATTACCCTTTTTCCTCCTGCCCCAGGGCTGGCTTCCTTGTTCCTGGATACAGGTGTATCTGTTTCCTAGGGCTGCTGTGACAGAACATCACAAGCTGAGTGGCTTCAACAACAGAAGTGGATTATCTCAGAGTTCTGGAGGATGAAAGTCCGTGATCAACGTGTTGTCAGGGTTGGCTTCATTTGATGGCTTTAGGGCAGAGTTTGGTCCATTCCTCTCTCCTAGATCATGGTGGTTTGCTGGATATCTTGTTTTTAAATGTATTTATCTATGTATTTATTTTTGGCTATGCTGCGTCTTCCCTGCTGCCTGGGGCTTTCTCTAGCTGTGACTCTCTAGTTGTGGTAGGCCGGCTTCTCCTCCCTGCGGTGGCTTCTCTTGTTGCAGTGCACGGGCTGTACTTGCAGGCTTCAGTAGTTGCAGCACGTGGGCTCAGTAGTTGTGGCACACGGGCTTAGTTGCCCCACTGCATGTGGGATATTCCCAGACCAGGGATGGAGCCTGTATCTCCTGCATTAACAGGTGGATTCTTAACCCCTTAATCATCAGGGAAGTCCCAGCTGGTAGTTTCTGGCATTGTTTGTCTTACAGATACATCACCCTGATCTCTGCCTTCATCTTCACGTGCCTTCTCCCTGTGCATATCTATCTGTGTCCAAGTTTCCCCCTTTTATAAGGACACAGTCATATTAGATTAGAGACCACCCTTATGATCTCATTTTAACTTGATCATCTGGAAAGATCGTATTCCAAATAAGGTTCCACACACAGGCACTGGGGGTGAGGACTTTAATATCTTTTTTGGGGGGAGGACACAATTTAACCCATAAACATGAGGCTTCTGCCCGCAGAGTCACCCACACTTGAAACCTCAATCATCTTTGCCTCCACTTTCACATAATTCAGGAAATATGGGTAGAGGGACTTAGTAAAATAAACCCTTAAGCTGAGGGCTGGAGACTCCATGGCAAGTCCTAGAAGGTGACTTTTTTTTTTTTTTACCTTATCCCATGACATTCGGGATCTTAGTTCCCTGACCAGGGATGGAACTCATGCCCCCTGCAGGGGAAGCAGGGAGTCGTAACCACTGGGCCACCAGGGAAGTCCCTGGAAGGCATCTTAATCCTGCATTCAAGATCTGCAAGTGAAGAAGAGCAAATGTGCCTTTGGAATCTCTATTTCTCAGGCTGCATCACCAGGGGGGAATGAGAATGAATAGATTTTATTATTTATTTTTGCAAATAATTACAAGAAAATATTCCCTTGGCTTTACCCTTCCCTACCACTTACTCGATGGATGTGAGTCTGAGTGACCTCCGGGAGTTGGTGATGGACAGGGAGGCCTGGCGAGCTGCGATTCATGGGGTCACAAAGAGTCGGACACGACTGAGTGACTGATCTGATCTGATCTGATCTGACCATCCTCTTCTACTTTTCTAAGGTCTCCCCCAGGTGGATGGCGGTGAGGTGTCTCACCCACACTCCCAGGTTGGTGTGCTCACTGCCACCTCTTGTCACCACTAGTTTTGCTACACACGTACCAGGTTTCTCATCTCTGCCCCATGGGCAGTGTTGTGAAATAGGTAGGTACGGCTATTGCCCGGTGTTTTCCCTAACCCCTCGATCTATTTTTTTTTAACTGACTTATAGTTTTTTTACAATGTTGTGTTGGTTTCAGATGTACATCACAGTGATTCAGCTATATAATTCTTTTTTACATTTTTCCCTTATAGGTGATTACAAACATAATATCGGTTACTGTATTGGCTGTAGTTCCCTATGCCATATAGTAGGTCCTTGTTGGTTATCTATTTTATATATGTGTTCATGCTCAGTAGCTCAGTCATGTCCGACTCTTTGCTGCCCCCACGGACTGTAGCCCACCAGGCTCCTCTGTCCATGGGGATTATCCAGGAAAGAATACTGGAGTGGGGTGCCATTTACTCCTTCCAGGAATCTGCCCGACCCAGGAATCGAACTCGAGTCTCTTACATCTCTTGCATTTGCAGGCAGTTTCTTTACCACTGTGCCGCCTAGGAAGCCCATTTTATATATAGTAACATGTATATCGGGGAAGGCAATGGCACCCCACCCCAGTACTTTGCCTGGAGAATCCCATGGATGGAGGAGCCTGGTGGGCTCCAGTCCATGGGGTCGCTGAGAGTTGGACACGACTGAGTGACTTCACTTTCACTTTTCATTTTCATGCATTGGAGAAGGAAATGGCAACCCACTCCAGTGGTTCTTGCCTGGAGAATCCCAGGGACAGGGGAGCCTGATGAGCTTCCGTCTATAGGGCCGCACAGAGTCGGACATGACTGAAGCGACTTAGCAGCAGCAACGTATATATGTTAATCCCAACCTCCTGTTTTACCCCATCCCCTCTTTCCTCTTAGATAACCATAGCTTGTTTTCTTTTTTTGTAACTTTATTTTATTATTGGAGTATAGTTGCTTTACAAGGTTGTGCTAATTTGTGTTGTACAATATTGTGAAACAGCCGTATGTATACATATAGCCCCTCCTTCTCGAGCCTCCCTCCCACCCTCCCCATCCCACCCCTCTAGGTCATCGCAGAGCACTAAGCCGAGCCTGCTGTGCTATGCAGCAGCTTCCCACTGTCCACTTTACACATGGCAGCGTGTACATGTTGGCGCTACTCTCCGTAAGTTGGTTTTCTATGTCTGTGAGTCTCTTCCTGTTTTGTAAATAAGCTAATTTGAATCCTTCTTTTTAGATTCCCCATATAAGAAAGATCATTTATTTGTCATTCTCTGGCTTACTTCACTTAGTATGACAACCTCTAAGTCCATTCATGTTGCTGCAAACACCATTGTCCAGTTTGAGATGCACAAAGTGTGAGGTCGTTGTCCAAGGCTACTTACTTTTGATGTGGTAAAGTCCTGATGTGAACCCCGTGTGTCTGACTCCAGGGCTTGTGTCCGTAACCCTGCCTCAATAAATCACGACCCCTAGTTGATGGGAGAGAAAGCAGGTTCAGAGGAAGAAAGGGCACGGGTTGGCCAGAGGTGGATCTGAACCTACAGCCATGAGGCTATTATATTTTTCTTATTTAAGGAATGAAAGCTTATGCACAAAAACATACATAGCCCAAGGCACTGTTTTCCAACAGCTTATTTTGAAAAACTTCAAACATATAGCAAAGTTGAAAGAATGCTGCTTTGAACTCTCATATACCTACCAACTGGTCTCTACTTTCACATTTTGCCATACTTGCTTTATCACACATCTGTCTATCTGTCCATCTATCCATCTATCCATCTATCTATCCATCTATCCATCTATCCATCATCCATCCATCCATTCATTCCTTCATCCCTCTATCCATCTTACCTAACCATCTTAATTTTGATACATCCTAAAGAAGTTGAATTATCAGTACCCTCCAAGTAGTTCATCATGTGGAATATTAACTAGAGCTCGGTATTTGTGTGTAGATTTTTATCTTTTGAGATCTAATTTACATTTAGTGAAATGCATAGATCTCAGGTGTGATGGCTCCGATGGTAAAGCATCTACCTACAATGTGGGAGACCGGGGTTTGATCCTTGGGTCAGGAAGATCCCCTGGAGAAGGAAATGGCAACCCACTCCAGTAGTCTTGCCTGGAAAATCCTATCGGCACAGTCCACAGGTCGCAAAGAGTCGGACATGACTAAGCAACTTCACTTTCACCTTCTTCAGGTGTAATTTGCTAACTTTGAACAAATACATACATTGGTATAACCCGAATTTCTATTGAGCTATAAAATATCACCAGCCTCATCCCAGAGATACAGCACATTATCCTCCCTTTTATTCTTCTTGCTGCTGCTGCTGCTGCTGAGTCGCTTCAGTCGTGTCCAACTCTGTGCGACCCCATAGACAGCAGCCCACCAGCCTCCTCTGTCCCTGTGATTCTCCAGGCAAGAACGCTGGAGTGGGTTGCCATTTCCTTCTCCAGTGCATGAAAGTGAAAAGTGAAAGTGAAGTCTCCCAGTCGTGTTGGACTCTTAGCGACCCCATGGACTGCAGCCTTCCAGGCTCCTCCATCCATGGGATTTTCCAGGCAAGAGTACTGAAGTGGGATGCCATTGCCTTCTCTGTTATTCTTCTTATGGAAGTATAATTTATGCTCAGTAAAATCCACAAATCCTAAGTGTATCACTCAGTGAACTTTTATGTGAACTCTAAGCTTTAACCACTGGGCTGGACTTGGAATTACTTTTCTTCCTCATAACTGGATTTTGTCTTCGGGCCATATTCTTTGATATTACTATAAATCAATTAGGTTCTCCATTAGGAGTGATTTTACCCCCTAGGGCTTCCCTGGTGGCTCAACTGGTAAATAATCCATCTTCAATATGGGAGGCCTGGGTTTGATCCTTGGATTGGGAAGATCCCCTGGAGAAGGGAAAGGCTACCCACTCCAGTATTCCGGCCTGGAGAATTCCACAGACTCTATAGCCCATGGGGTCGCAAAGAGTTGGACGCAACTGAGCAACTTTCATTTTCACTTTGCCCCTAGAGGACAGTTGGTGATATCCAGAGCCATTTTGATTGTCAGTACTGGGGAGGGCCTGCTGGCATTTTGTAGGTAAAGATCAAGGATGCTGCTAAACATCCTACAAACCTACAAACACCCCACAGGACAGCCCCCTGGCAAAGCAAAGGACTATCTGATTCTAAACATCAATGGGCTTCCCAAGTGGACCTAGTGGTAAAGAAACTGCCCGCCAATGCAGGAGATGTAAGAGACTTCGGTTCGATCCCTGGGTTGGGAAGATCCCCTGGAGGAGGGCAACCCTCTCCAGTATTCTTGCCTGGAGAATCCCATGTACAGAGGAGCCTGGTGGGCTACAGTCCATGGGGTCACAAAGAGTGGGGCATGACTAAGCAATTCAGCAGGCACGTGGGTGGTGGCCCAGTGGTTGATTCCTCCCTTCCACTGTAGGGGGGCGCCTATTCAATCCCTGGTTGGGGAACTAAGATCCCTTATGCCAAAAAATAAAATAATAATACTAAGTGTCTTTAAAAGGGTGGAGGGGAGGGGAATGAAGTACCAGAGAGGTACAGAAAACACAGAGCAGGTACAGTGGGTCTGTTTCATTCATCTCTTTATTTATGTCCAGCACTTGGCGCCTGGTGATAGGTAAGTAAATTAATGAATCAGTCAGCAAATTCCTTTATTTTATTTTTATTTTTTTTGCACACTTTTTGTGTGTCAGATACCCTCTGTAGTATTCACTGATCTTGGGACTGTCAGAGATGCAAACATAGATGTGTGCTCATGGGGTCAAGCTCTTTCAGGGAGGAATCTCTGATAAGCAGGAAGGGAACTAAACATTGAGGGGAGGCAGAGGTGGGGAAGAGGTGGGAGGAGCCCTTCATGAACCACAGGACCTATAAACAAAGCCTTTGAAGGAATGTATCAGGTGAAAGCGGGAACGGGAATCCTGGCAGAGGAAATAGTCAGGGCAGAGGCTTGAAGAAGAGAGATCAGGCCAAACGCTGGGGTAGTGGGTGGGTGGGTGCTCTGAGCGTGACACAGTGCTCAAGCGGATGCAGAGGGGCGGAGGGAGGGGAACGGGGTGGCGGGTGTAGGGGGCTGGCCCCAGATCAGAAGTAACCTTAAGAGCCAGGCTGGAGAATTTGGACTTGAGGGCAATGAGAAGCCACTGAAGAATTCAGACCAGGGGCGGGGCATGGGCCATTTTGCATTTTTGGAAAGTCATTCTGTCGGCTGGGTGGAGAGGAACAGGGTGAGTGGAGCGGGAGGAAGAGCATGAGCAAAGAGGCCAAGTTTCAAAAAGTCAGAGATGACGAAGGCTTGAACTCAGGTGGGGCTGGGGGCAGAGAGGCAAGAATGAGGTAGAAGGGGCGGGTGATTCCCTGGCGGTCCAGTGATTAAGACTCTGTGCTTCCACTGCGAGGAGTGTAGGTTCGATCCCTTGCTGGGGAACTGAACTAAGAGCCCTTGCATGCTGTGGCAGCACGGCCAAAAAAAATTAAAAATAATAATAGTAAAAGAAAGAATAACTTAGAATATTCTGAGGAGGGAACGGAAGGGTGGTTCAGAACTGGGTTTCACATGGGGAATCCCTAGATGCCTTCTAGGCTACTAGCCCTCATACAGTAAATAGAACAGAATTTCCTTCTCAAGTGCGCTGAGGAAATCCTAGGACTTTAATTTTTTATTCAACAAATATTTGAGGGCTTATTTTGTCCCACCCAGAGCTTAGCAGGGTGAATACAGCCATATCTAAGGTAGACTCAGCCTTGCCCACCAGGAGCAAATGGAATAGACAAGCAAACAAATGGATAATATAATTTAGAACATTGGAGTGGGAGTGATGTGATAGTTCTTCAGCCTGTCCCACTCTTTGCAACCCCATGGACTGTAGCCTGCCAGGCTCCTCTGTCCATGAACTACTCCAGGCAAGAATACCAGAATGGGTAGCCATTTCCTCCTCCAGAGGATCTTCCCAACCCAGGGATTGAACCCAGGTCTCCTACATTGCAGGCCAATTCTTTACTGTCTGAGCCATCAGGGAACCCCTGGAATGGGGCGGGGAGAAAAAAGAGGAGGATGAGGTGGCAAGTGATGGATAAGGCAGGACAATTGGGTGTGGGGGGCAAGGACGGTGACTAGTAAACCTCTCTGGGGAGGTGATATCTCAGTGGAGGCTAAAGGGATGGGCAGGTGCCAGTTATGTAGAGAGTCAGGCACGTGAAAGAGCATGTGCAAAGGCCCTGAGGTTGCACAGCTTTCACATGTGCAGCTCCCAGCAAGGAAACCAGTGTGGTAGATCAGAGAGAGAGAGAGAGGGTGGAGAGAAGAGGCGGGCAGAAAAAGACTTAAGAGATGGCTGAAGTCAGACCTGAGGGCTGTGGAGGTCTTGATGAGGAATTGAGACTGCTCCAAGTGTGGTACATGGAAGACACTAGAGAGTTTAAACAGAGGTGCCGTAGAGAATGATTTGGAGTGGAGCAGGAAGGCAAGCAGGGAGTTGACGAGCAATGTGTCACTGCTGTTCAGGTGAAAACCTGTGGGTTGGCCAAAAAGTTCATTCAGGTATTAATGGAAAAACCAGAAGTAGCTTTTTGGCCAACCCAATATTATTCAGACAGGCTTTGGTTCAACATTGCCCTCTGCCAGTTGCATATAAAATATTTTAAATATTGTATGATATCACTTATATGGGGAAATCTAAAAAATAATGATACAAATGAACTTATTTGCTAAGTGGAAACAGACTCAGATTTCAAAAACAAACTTACCAGAGGGGAAAAGTGGGGAGGGATATTAGAAATTTGGAATTAATGTATATAGGCTACTATACACAAAGTAGATAATGAACAAGACCCTACTGCATAGAACAGGGAACTCCAGTATATTCTATAATAACCATATAAGGGAAAATCTGAAAAAAGAATAGGTATCCTCAGTTCAGTTCAGTCCCTCAGTCGTGTCCGACTCTTTGCGACCCCATGAATGGCAGCACGCCAGGCCTCCCTGTCCATCACCAACTCCCAGAGTTCACTCAGACTCACGTCCATCAAGTCAGTGATGCCATCCAGCCATCCCATCCTCTGTCGTCCCCTTCTCTTCCTGCCCCCAATCCCTCCCAGCATCAGAGTCTTTTCCAATGAATCAACTCTTCGCATGAGGTGGCCAAAGTACTGGAGTTTCAGCTTTAGCGTCATTCCTTCCAAAGAACACCCAGGACTGATCTCCGTTAGGATGGACTGCTTGGATCTCCTTGCAGTCCAAGGGATTCTCAAGAGCCTTCTCCAACACCACAATTCAAAAGCATCAATTCTTCAGCTCTCAGCTTTCTTAATAGTCCAACTCTCACATCCATACATGACCACTGGAAAAACCATAGCCTTGATTAGACGGACCTTTGTTGGCAAAGTAATGTCTCTGCTTTTCAATATGCTGTCTAGGTTGGTCATAACTTTCCTTCAAGGAGTAAGCATCTTTTAATTTCATGGCTGCAGTCACCATCTGCAGTGATTTTGAAGCCAAAAAAAATAAACTCTGCCACTGTTTCCACTGTTTCCCCACCTATTTCCCATGAAGTGATGGGACCAGATGCCATGATCTTCATTATCTGAATGCTGAGCTTTAAGCCAACCTTTTGACTCTCCACTTTCACTTTCATCAAGAGGCTTTTTAGTTCCTCTTCACTTTCTGCCATAAGAGTGGTGTCATCTGCATATCTGAGGTTATTGATATTTCTCCCGGCAATCTTGATTCCAGCTTGTGTTTCTTCCAGTCCAGCGTTTCTCGTGATGTACTCTGCATAGAAGTTAAATAAGCAAGGTGACAATATACAGCCTTGACGTACTCCTTTTCCTATTTGGAACCAGTCTGTTGTTCTATGTCCAGTTTTAATTGTTGCTTCCTGATCTGCATATAGATTTCTCAAGAGGCAGGTCAGGTGGTCTGGTATTCCCAATCTCTTTCAGAATTTCCCACAGTTTATTGTGATCCACACAGTCAAAGGCTTTGGCATAGACACTAAAGCAGAAATAGATGCTTTTCTGGAACTCTCTTGCTTTTTCCATGATCCAGCGGATGTTGGCAATTTGATCTATGGTCCCTCTGCCTTTTCTAAAACCAGCTTGAACTTCTGGAAGTTCACGGTTCACATATTGCTGAAGCCTGGCTTGGAGAATTTTGAGCATTACTTTACTAGTATGTGAGATGAGTGCAATTGTGTGGTAGTTTGAGCATTCTTTGGCAATTGCCTTTCTTTGGGGTTGGAATGAAAACTGACCTTTTCCAGTCCTGTGGCCACTGCTGAGTTTTCCAAATTTGCTGGCATATTGAGTGCAGCACTTTCACAGCATCATTGACCTAAATCAAATCCCTTATGATTAGACAGTGGAAGTGAGAAATAGATTTAAGGGACTAGATCTGATAGATAGAGTGCCTAATGAACTATGGACTGAGGTTCATGACATTGTACAGGAGACAGGGATCAAGACCATCCCCATGGAAAAGAAATGCAAAAAAGCAAAATGGCTATCTGGGGAGGCCTTACAAATAGCCGTGAAAAGAAGAGAAGCAAAAAGCAATGGAGAAAAGGAAAGGTATAAGCATCTGAATGCAGAGTTCCAAAGAATAGCAAGAAGAGATAAGAAAGTCTTCCTCAGCGATCAATTGCAAAGAAATAGAGGAAAACAACAGAATGGGAAGGACTGGAGATCTCTTCAAGAAAATTAGAGATACCAAGGGAACATTTCATGCAAAGATGGGCTCAATAAAGGACAGAAATGGTATGGACCTAACAGAAGCAGAAGATATTAAGAAGAAGTGGCAAGAATACACAGAAGAACTGTACAAAAAAGAGCTTCGTGACCAAGATAATCACAATGATGTGATCACTCACCTAGAGCCAGACATCCTGGAATGTGAAGTCAAGTGGGCCTTAGCAAGCATCACTATGAACAAAGCTAGTGGACATGATGGAATTCCAGTTGAGCTATTTCAAATCCTGAAAGAATAGGTATATGTATATGTATAACTGAATCACTTTGCTGTACACTTGAAATTAAGACAACATTGTAAATCAATTGTGCATGTGTGCTAAATTCCTTCACTCCTGTCCAAATCTTTGCAACCCTATGGACTGTAGCCCACCAGGCTCCTCTGACCACGGGATTTTCCAGGCAAGAATACTGGAGTGGATTGCCATGCCCTCCTCCAGTGGATCTTCCCAACCCAGGGATCAAACCCAGGGCTCTTACATCTCCTGCATTGGCAGGTGGGTTCTCTACCATTAGTGCCACCTGGGAAGCCCAGATCAACTGTACTCCAGTAGAAAATAAAAATTAAATTTTAAAGTTAAAAAAACTTTTTTAAAAGTCTTTATTGAATTTGTTACAACATTATTTGTCTTTTTCTTAGTATTTTTGGGGTTTTTTTGCCTCGAGGAATGTGGACTCTTAGCTCCCCTACCAGGTACCGAACCCACACCCCCTGAATAAGAAGGCTAAGTGTCAACCACTGAACCACCAGGGAAGTCCCTAAAAAGACTTTTTGTTCAGGTATAACAGCTACCCTGTAAAGTGCACAATGCCTGGTCATAAGTACATGACTCAATGAGTTTTTACTTACGTGTAACCTTCACCCCGCACAAGGTATAGAACATTCCTTTCTGCAAGGACATGGTTTCGCAGTCTCTACTGCGCTGACATTTGGAGTGGGACGTTTCTTTGTTGGGAGGGGCTCTCTTGTACATTGCAGGGTGTTAACCTTGACCCCAGCCACCACCCACACATCGCCTCTCACTTGTCCTTTGTTTCTTGGGTGTTTGCACCTTTCGACTATGTTCACCCATTTCCTTCACACCGCATTCCCCATCTATTACAACTACCAATCTATTCTCTTTTTTTTTTTTTTTTGCTTGGTTTTGTTTCAGTTGTTTGTTGTTGTTGCTGTTTTTGACCACACCACACAGCATGTGGAACTTCCCTGACCAGGGATGGAACTCGTGTCCCCTGCAGTAGAAGGGCAGAGTCTTAACCCCTGGACCACAAGGGAAGTCCTGTTCTCTGTATTATTGAATATGGTTTGCTTAGATTTCATGTGAGATCACACAGTGCTTGTCTTTCTCTGCCTGACATTTTAGTTAACATGATACCCTTCAGGTGCATCCATGGTATCACAAATGACAAGATTTCCCCTGTTTATGACTGAATGATACTCCACTGTGTGTGTGTGATGCTTTTTTAAATCCATTCATCCATTGATGGACACTTAAGTTGTTTCCATGTCTTGGCTATTGTGAATAATGGTGCAATGAAAGTGGAGGTGTAGATATTTCTCTGAGATAGTGATTTTGTTTCCTTTGGATAAATATCCATAGGTGAAATTGTTGGATTCTATGGTAGTTCTATTTTAAATATTTTAAATTAAGTATTTTTAATATTTTAAATATTTTTAGTATTTTAAAAGGAGAAGGCGATGGCACCCCACTCCAGTACTCTTGTCTGGAAAACCCCATGGATTGAGGAGCCTGGTAAGCTGCAGTCCATGGGGTCACGAAGAGTCGGACACGACTGAGCGACTTCACTTTCACTTTTCAGTTTCATACACTGGAGAAGGAAATGGCAACCCACTCCAGTGTTCTTGCCTGGAAAATCCCAGGGATGGGGGAGCCTAGTGGGCTGCCGTCTATGGGGTCCCACAGAGTCAGACACAACTGAAATGACTTAGCAGCAGCAGCAGTATTTTAAAATATTTTTAATATTTTAAATTAAATATTTTAATGCACAATTTACATTCTCACTGACAGTGCATGAGGATTCCCTTTTCTCCACATTCACACTAGCATTTTTTATCTCTTTTCTTTTTTATAGCAGTTTATATATACATAGATATGTGTGTGTATGCATTTATATATATATTATATATATGATTATCTTAAGGTGCTAAACTCTTTTCTTTATTTTTTATCAAAATATAATCATTTTACAATATCATGTTAGTTTTAGTTATACAGAACATTGATTCATATATATATTTATATTCTTTTTCAGATTATTTTCCCTTATGAAAGTCGCTCAGTTGTGTCTGACTCTTTGTGACCCCATGGACTGTAGCCTGCCAGGCTCCTCTGTTCATGGAATTTTCCAGGCAAGAATACTGGAATGGGTTGCCATTTCCTTCTCCAGGGGATCTTCCCCATCCAAGGATCAAACCCAGGTCTCCTGCCTCAGAGACAGATTCTTTACAGTCTGAGCTATCAGGGAAACTATTTTTCCCTTGTAGGTTATTTCCCTTATCAGATCAGATCAGTCGCTCAGTCATGTCTGACTCTTTGCGACCCCATGAATCGCAGCACGCCAGGCCTCCCTGTCCATCACCAACTCCCAGAGGTCACTCAGACTCACATCCATTGAGTCAGTGATTCCATCCAGCCATCTCATCCTCTGTCATCCCCTTCTCCTCCTGCCCCCAATCCCTCCCAGCATCAGAGTCTTCTCCAATGAGTCAACTCTTCACATGAGGTGGCCAAAATATTGGAGTTTCAGCTTTAGCATCATTCCTTCCAAAGAAATCTCAGGGCTCATCTCCTTCAGAATGGACTGGTTGGATCTCCTTGCAGTCCAAGGGACTCTCAAGAGTCTTCTCCAACACCACAGTTCAAAAGCATCAATTCTTCGGCTCTCAGCCTTCTTCACAGTGCAGCTCTCACATCCATACATGACCACAGGAAAGACCATAGCCTTGACTAGGCGAACCTTTGTTGGCAAAGTGATGTCTCTGCTTTTGAATATGCTATCTAGGTTGGTCATAACTTTCCTTCCAAGGAGTAAGCGTCTTTTAATTTCATGGCTGCAGTCACCATCTGCAGTGATTTTGGAGCCCAGAAAAATAAAGTCTGACACTGTTTCCACTGTTTCTCCATCTATTTCCCATGTAGTGATGGGACCAGATGCCATGATCTTCGTTATCTGAATGTTGAGCTTTAAGCCAACCTTTTCAGTCTCCACTTTCACTTTCATCAAGAGGCTTTTGAGTTCCTCTTCACTTTCTGCCATAAGGGTGGTGTCATCTGCATATCTGAGGTTATTGATATTTCTCCCAGCAATCTTGATTCCAACTTGTGTTTCTTCCAGTCCAACATTTCTCATGATGTACTCTGCATATAAGTTAAATAAACATGGTGACAATATACAGCCTTGACGTACTCCTTTTCCTATTTGGAACCAGTCTGTTGTTCCATGACCAGCTGAGTATAGTTCCCAGAGCTAAACAGTAGATCTTTGTTAGTTTTCTGTGTTATATACAGTAGTGTGTATACATTAATACCAACCTCCTGATTTATCCCTGCCCCTCTTTGTTTCCACTTTGATAGCCATAAGTTTGTTTTCTGTGAGTCTTTTTCTGTTTTGTATGTAAGTGCATTTGTAATTTTTTTCTAGATTCCACATAAAAAGGATATCATATAATATTTGTCTTTGTCTAGCTTACTTCACTTAGTATAATCTCTAGGTCTATCCATGTTGTTGCAAATGGCATTATTTCATTCTTTTTTATGGCTCAGTAGTATTCCACTGTATTCATGAACCACATCTTCTCCATCCATCCCTCTGCTGATGGATGTTTAGGTTGCTTCCATGCCTTGGCTATTGTGAACAGCGCTGCTATGATCTCTTGTCTTTTCAATAACAGCCATCGTAAGAGGTTGAGGTGACATCTCCTTATGGTTTTGATTTGCATTTTCCTGATAATTAACTGAAGGCAATGGCACCCCACCCCAATACTCTTGCCTGGAAAATCCCATGGATGGAGGAGCCTGGCAGGCTCCAGTCCGTGGGGTCGCTAAGAGTCAGACACGACTGAGCGACTTCACTTTAACTTTTCACTTTCATGCATTGGAGAAGGAAATGGCAACCCACTCCAGTGTTCTTGCCTGGAGAATCCCAGGGACGGAGCCTAGTGGGCTGCCGTCTATGGGGTCGCACAGAGTCGGACACGACTGAAGCGACTTAGCAGTAGCAGCAGCACCTTTATGTACCTGTTGACCATCTGTATGTCTTCTTTGAGAATGTGTCTTAGTTTGGACAGCCCAGAATGTCCCCCAGACGGTGCCAAATGTCCCCTGGGGGGCATAATTGCCCTCGATGAAGAACTGCTGCTCTAGAAGTTTCCTTCATGCTCCTTTCCCAGTGTCTCCATCCTCAGAACATCGTTGACTTCCATCCCCATCTGTTAGTCTTGCGTGTTCTTAAACATGTTATGAATGGAAACTCAAACTGCATTACTGCAGTCTTGTGTGAGTTACAGAACTTTAAAAAAATTATTTATTTATTTGGCTGTGTTGAATCTTAGTTGCTGCACACAGGATCTTTGTTGCATCTTGTGAGATCTTTTGTTGTGATGCACCAATTCTAGTTGTGGCACATGAACTCCAGAGCACCTGGGCTCCACAGTTGCAGTGCGTGCCCACAGAGGGACAGGCAGACCTCTGAGAGAAGAGCATCCAGAGACCTGCCGTCATCTTTCCCCATTCCCAAGTGGTCCTGCTGACATAGTTAAACATCACTGGGGCAGAGAGGGGAATATGGATCCCACTCCATCCTTGTCACAAGTGCAGGAACCACTAACTTAGGGGAGACAGTTTACTGATCCATCCACAGCTGAATGGATAAAGGTGTGGTACATATATACAGTGGAAAACTACTCACCCATAAAAAGGTTGAAATAATGCAATTTGCAGCAACATGGATAGACCTAGAGATTACCATACTAAGTGAAGTAAATCAAAAAGAAAGACAAATACTATGTATCACTTATATGTGGAATCTAAAATATGATACAAATGAATTTGTCTACAAAACAGAAACACACACACAGACCTAGAAAACAGACTAGTTGTCAAGGGGGAGGGGTGGGGGAGGGGTGGATTGGGAGATTGGGATTAGCAGATGCAAACTGTTATATTGCATATAGAATGGATAAACAACAAATTCCTGCTGTATGACATCGGGAACTATATTCAGTATCTTGGGATAAACCATAATGGAAAGGAACATTAAAAAGAATGTATCTTTGAATATACATATAAATATATATGTATATGTATAACTGGGCTTTCCTTGTGGCTCAGCTGGTAAAGAATCCACCTGCAATGTGGGAGACTTCAGTTTGATCTCTGAGTTGGGAAGATCCCCTGAACAAGGGAATGGCTACCCACTCCAGTATTCTGGCCTAGAGAATTCCATGGACCATATCTGAATAGTTCATGTATACCTCTCTATACATAGGTATACGTCTCTATATATGTGTATACGGCTTACTATGTATATATATACATATGTATATATGTATATCTAACTATCTATCTGAATCACTTTGCTGTACAGTACATTAACAAGACATTGTAAATTTAACTATATTTCAATAAAATAAATTTTAAAAAAGAAAAATGGACATGTTTGTGCTGTTCCAACCTACTCATAAATTTTCTGATAACTGAACTGAAGATTATTGTTTTTAATTCAGATTGAACAAAATTAAAAACTCAGTTCCTCAGTCACATTAGCCACGTTTCAAGTGCTCTGTGGCCTCGTGTGGCTCCTGGTGAATGACCCTGTTGTCCAACAAATAGAAAATGAACATTATCCAGAAAGTTCCACTGGACAATAGTGTGACTTTAGATCAGACTTTTTTGCTTTTTGTTTTGGTTTTGTTGTTGTTTTTTAATCAGTGTCACTGTTGACATTTGGGGTTGGATAATTTATTGTCCAGTGCACTGTAGGCTATTCACCAACATTTGTGTTTTCCATCCACTAGATCCCAGTAGCAGCTCCCCTTTTCCTTATGACAGCCAAAAATGACTATTTATTGTTGTTGTTCAGTCACTCAGTTGTGTTGGTCTCTGTGCGACCCCTTTGACTGTAGCCCGACAGTCTCCTCTGTCCATAGAATTTCCCAAGCAAGAATACTGGAATGGGTTGTCATTTTCTTCTCCAGGGGATCTTCCTGACCCAAGGATCGAATCCATGTCTCCTGCATTGGCAGGCAGTTTCTTTACCACTGAGCTATCTTGAAAGGGGGGAGGGGAGGGGAGGGGGTGGAGGGAGTGGAGAGTGGGGGAGGGAATAGCCCTTAGGTAAGAAACACTGTTCTTCATCAAAACAGAGTTCAAGCCCTAGCTTTGTTGTGTGCTAGATGCATTTTTTTTGGACCTGGGGCAAATCCCTAAGCCTCAGCATTCTCATCTCTGCAATGGGGCCAAGGAGTGGCAACCACTTTCAGGAACTGCTGTGGGAGTGGCACTTAGCTTCAGGGTCTCGATGGAAGCCATGCCCAGCATGCAGTAGGTGTTCAATAAACAGCAAAGTTGTGATTACCCACCATGAACCTAAACCTATAAACCCTTGTGCACCCCTTGAAGAGCAGGGCAGCTCCAGGACCCTGAGGACTCCCAGATGGTGCTTGGAAGTGCTTGTTGTGTGTTCTGGAGAGACAGAAGATTTAAATTGTTTAAACAGGACTCCCCTGCTGGTGCAGTGGATGAGAATCCACCTGCTAGTGCACGGCACATGGGTTTGATTCCTGGTCCAGGAAGAGCGCACATGCCTCAGAGCAACAAAGACCATGCACCACAAATACTGAAACCCGAGTGTCTAGAGCCAGTGCTCCACGACAAGAAAAGCCACAGCAGTGAAAAGCTCGCACACTGCAACGAAGAGTAGACCCCACTTGCTGCAAGTACAGAAAGCTGGCACAGAGCAACGAAGACCCAGCACAGCCAAAAATAAATAAATAAGTAAATAAATAAATTGCTAAATCAGGAAGAGTTTGAAGAATCTCGGGGTCTGGGGTCTGGTCCTCCTCTGTCACAGATCTTGTTGGTCCTGGTGCTTTTCTGGTACCCAATTTTCCCCTCTGTGAGGCAGGGGAAACTGAACCCTGTAATCTCCCACTGGACTCTCTGGCTTGGCCTCTGTTTCTTTGTGATTGTTTTCTTAAGGAAGGGAGGGGTGCCCAGGCAGACAACCAAAGGAGAGGATTTGGACAAAAGCCAGACTTCACTTCCTGCTTCCTGCGGCCTCCAGTCTTTGCTATTGCTGTGTCTTCTCCCCGGAACACTCCTTTATCCACCCCCCAACTTCCCTGGCCCAGCTGGCTCCAGCTTGAGGACTTGGTCTACGTGGCACCTCCTCCAGGAAGCCTTCCTTGATCCCCTGCCCCTTTCCAGTCTGGGACTGATATCTCCAACTGACTTCTCAGTTATTTATTTATCTAACTGTGTCAGGTCTTAGTTGCGGCATGTGGGATCTAGTTCCTTGACCGAAGATCTCTAACTTGGGACCCCTGCATTGGGAGCTCGGAATCTTAGCTACTGGGCCACAACAGTGCTTCTGTCAGCCCATCTTGATCACTTGTGCATCTTGGCCAGGCTGCATGCCTGAAGGGTATTCAGGGCTCAGAGTGTGTCTGAGCTGAGAACAAGTGAACTGAGATCATGAGGGCAAGAAGGGAGAACAGGTTAGCAGGAAGTTGCATTGAGCATGAAGGAGCTGGGTGTGGGAGTGTTCTGATAAGCTCGCCTTGGCTACAGATCCATGGAGTTTGGCCCTGGGTACCAAGGCATCTAAACAGCAACCAGATGCAGGAGAGATGTGAGGTTTTGTGGGGTAGCCCCTGCCTGTCACCTTCACACTAGGTGCCTTCCTGTGTCATCCCCTGGATAAGAAGATAAACCCACCTGTCCAGCTGTGAGAGGCTTGAGGGGTGGAACAGGAAGGAGGATGGGGATCTCCTGAGCCCCTGGATGAGGCAGGCACATGGGGGCCACTGAGGATCATGTACTTACGGAGGATCACCCTGGCACAGTCTGTGTTTGGCAGATGGTGGGGGAGAGGCAGTTTTTAAGGGGCAGCTGTTATAACAATCCAGGCTTGGGATGATAAGTAACCTTCAAGGCCAGCCCCTCCTGGCCTTCTCTGCCCCTGGGGACTGCTGAATGGCTTAACTGCATCCTCCATGCTGGCCATGTGGGTCCTAGAGGGGTCCAGGGGTAGCAGAAGGTGGTTCTGCAGGGCTCCCCAAGGGTACACCAAGTCCAGCCCTCCACTCCCCCAGCAGCCAGAGAGTTCTCACATGGGAATGCAATCTCCCATCCACTCCCACACATTCCAAAACCATTTGAGCCAACCATGCCTCCCCCGAGGAGGGTCCACCCGGCTCAGTCTGGTAGTGCCAGCTCCTGAGCAGGAAGTTGTCAACCAGGTAAAACCAGGGGGCTTGAAAGATTAGGACAGATCTATGCCCAGACCTCTGTTCGCCTTTAAGCCCAGCCAGACGGCCACTTCAGGGCATCTCTTGGTCTGGCAGCAGGCTTTTCAGGAGCCAGGTTTTGTCTGGTGTGTGGAGGTCCCATGTGCCCCTCTTCACAGAGGGTATTGAGGCCAAAATCTCAGCTTTGCTGTACACCAGTGCTGAATCAAATATCAGAGATGAATTCCAGGTGAAGTAGAAAAGGAAATTTTTATTGCTTTGCCAAGCAAAGGGGCACACAGCGGGCACATGCCCTCAAAACTACGTGTTTTCTCTTGGGAAAGATTGTACTGTGTGTTAGTCAGTTGTGTCTGATGTTTTGCAACCCCATGGACTATAGCCAACCAGACTCCTCTGTCCATGGAATTCTCCAGGCAAGAATACTGGAGTGGGTTGCCATGCCCTTCTCAAAGGAATCTTCATGACCCAGAGATGGAGCCCGCATCTCCAGCATTGGCTGGTGGATTCTTTATCACTGAGCCACCAGGAGTAAGAAGTTTTATAGTAATTGTTCAAAGAGGGCATGATCAGTTTGTGGATATTCTTCTGAGGGGTCGGTGGTGAGGTAAGTAGGACTCAGCATCATCAACCTTCAAGTTCAACAGGTCTGGGGTCTACATGCTTGTGGGCAGCATACCATTATTAATCATTAACTTCTCCCACCTGGAGGGGCTTTCAGTTTCTGCAAAAGAGCTCAAAGCTGTTGTGTGTATCCATTGATGGGGAATCAGGACCTTGCCCCAAGGCTGCTCTTGACTGTTAGTTTCTCCCTGGTCTTACACCCCATCCCTTCCCTAATTAACAACTGCTTGAATCTGCCCCTTGGAACTCAGGGAAGGTCTTAAAGCTGAATGAAGGTTTGTTTCCTATAATCAAAGAAATGGAGGTGTGGGACACAGAAAGGGAGTGCAGCCCCACAGGGCCCTGCACAGTATCAGTATCAGTCTGCAGGCGTTAGTCATCACGAGGGCACTGAATAAAGCCAGCTGACCTTTGCTAGCCACAGAACCACTGCTTCCCCCTAGGGCAAGCCCTGCCCCTCTTGGAAAGTTCAGCAGGCGTGTCCTCACCACCCTCCCAGGAGACCGGCCGGGCTGGGCTGGGTTCAGTCACTGGGGCTCGTTCGGGGTGTGAGGAGCACTGCCCAGGCAGGTGGGCAGGAGGGGGGGCAGGAGCATGGGCAGGAAAGACCCTGCATGCCCAGGGCGCCATCGGCGAGGGCACCTGGTTGCTCTGACCGTGAGCCTGTTCCTCACCTGCTGGCCAGGTAAGCCGGGCTGGGTTGGGGTCAGTGGAGGAGGCAGATACATACCTGGAGGAGAGAGGGACAGATGTTACAGGTGCCTCAGGCTTCCCGAGCCCCCTCGGGGGCAGTCCGGAGGGCTTCTGCTTTTTTTGGCAAAGGCCTCCATCGCAGGCTGCCAGGTGGGGCTGGTTTTCCCCACTGACTGGAGGAGACATCACAGAATGGCTATAGTGGGAATAAAATATTGCAGGACTAGAGATGGCCAAGGATTCCTCCTTTCACTGGTTCACTGACACGTTCATTTCCTAGGGCTTTTTTTTTTTTTTTAATTGGAGTACAGTTGATTTACAGGCTTCCCTGGTGGCTCAGATGGTGAAGAATCTGCCTGCAATGTGGGAGACCTGGGTTCAGTCCCCGGGTTGGGAAGATGCCCTGGAGGAGGGCATGGCAACCCACTTCAGTATTCTTGCCTGGAGAATCCCCATGGACAGAAGTGCCTGGTTGGCTGCAGTCCATGGGATCCCAAAAAGTCAGATACGACTGAATGACTAAGCAGATAGATGATTTGCAATGTTGTATTAGTGTCAGGTGTATAGCAAACTGACTCAGTAATTTATGTACATATATTCCTTCTTTTTTTAGATTATTCTTATACAGGTTATCACAGAATATAGAGTAGAGTTCCGTGTGATGTACAGTAGGTCCTTATTGGTTATCCATCTGGATTTTTGTTTCTTTTTTTTATGATGAGTTTTATTTTATTTTATATTTTCTGACAGAGCCACATAGTGTTTGGGAATCTTAGTTCCCTGATCAGGGATCGAACCCGTGCCCCCTGCATTGGGAACCTGGAATCTTAAGCACTGGGCAGCCAGGGAAGTTCCAATTTTTTTTGTTTTTTTGTTGTTTTATTGACACCTCTGATTTCAGTACCTGTGCTCAACTCTCAGATAGGAAATGAGCAAGTCACAGCCCCAGGCTTGCTGGAGGAACTCCAGGCTGGTGGGCAAGACAGAGCGGTGCCCAGTTTTTCTTGGTACAAAGTTGAGCAAAAGCTTTGCCACCTTAGGGGTGCAGAGAGGGGGCAGTTTCCCCAAAACTGCAGGGCAGTATTGGATTGGCTGGAATTTCTACAGACGAGGTCAGTGGAAGAAGGAAAAGGACACTCTTGTCAGGGAGAACCAAGGGGGGCAAAGGCCAGGAGACAGGAAGCTGCAAGGTGTATTTGGGTCCTTTGATGTGATGTGAGCGAATTCGGGCTGCACAATCAGGGGATGCTGAAGGGATAGGTGGAAGCAGAAAGGCAGCTTGTGAGGGTTAAGGAAGGTGTGTTCTTGGACCCCAAGGGGGACCTCACAGGCCTGTTAGTCATTTGGGAGGTCAGCTTGGGCCTGGCTAACCAGAGAAAGCCCAACGACCTCAGGAAGAGGTGGGACTCCAGCTTGGTGTTGGGGAGAGGAACCAGGCTCTCTTCTCTACCAAAAGAAGGTCCAAGACTCTCTATATGTGGCTCCAGGGCTTCTAGACCCCCGCACTGTTTTACCCCTTGGGTAGGAAATTAGGACTCTCCAGCCAAACCACTCTGGTGTCCAAATTCTCCAGGCAAGGATACTGGAGTGGGTTGCCATTCCCTTCTCCAGGGGATCTTCCCAACCCAGGGATTGAACCCAGGTCTCCTGCATTGTAGGCAGATTCTTTATTGTCTGAGCCACCAGGGAAGCCCTCTGGTGTGCAAAATAACCTGAAAACCGCCATCTACACTGCTGTTGTTTGTTAATCACTAAGTCGTGTCTGATTCTTTTGTGACCCCACGGACTATAGCCCACCAGGCCCCACTGTCCATGGGATTTACCAGACAAGAATACCAGAGTGGTTTGCCATTCCCTTCTCCAGGGGATCTTCCCAACCCAGGAATCAAACCCATGTCTCCTGCACTGTGCCAGTTGCTTAAATATCTGTTAATTTACTCCTCCCAATAAGGAAAAGACTGTCCTTAATGCTTGGCTGCAAAACAGAAGCTTCTAGAGCCTGAAGGGGAGTGAGAGTGAGCGCATCCTTTTTCCCCCATTCTCAGGCCACGGACACTGGCAGGCTGGAAGCCACTCAGGGTGGCTGGGCCACCACCTAGTCCCTCACTCTCTGCAGCTCCTGGAACAGGTGGAGAGGGCGCCCCAGCCCCCAGCCCTGAGTCACCCAGGACAGCTCTGGGCCCCGGAAAAGCTTTGCGGTTGGACGCCACTGAAAGGCACCCAAACAATGGCCTGAATGGTGGGCGGGTTTGTACCAGACAATTCCACCACCTCTGATGGGGCGTGTCCCCCTTAGCTGTCCCCAAAGCATGTCACCACAAACAGAGGCTGTTTAACTGCATCTGACCCCGAGGCTTCCTCAGAGTCAGATGCCCAGGGCCATGTAAACAAAGTGGGCTCTTGCTCCCACCCCTAGGAGGGCTGGTTGCCTGGACTAAGGGTTGACCATCAATTCCACAATAAACAAGAAGCCTGTCAGGGAGGGGTTCCCCTGGCAGGTCAATTCAGACACCTTTGAGGACTCTTCACATTATTTCTGGAAAAGACTCCCTCAATTCCTGGTCAGAGACTAAAAGAAATGTAAATCCGGTGCTGACAGGCTGTGTGTCCTTGGGCCTGATGCCTAACTTCTCTGAGTTTCTATCTCACTAAAGGGTAATTTTTAAAATTCCAGAGCTGGTGGAGATCCATTCCCCTCTCATCTCTCCCTCCACCCTAGACCCCATCCAGTGAATCTTCTTCTACATCTGCATGCTGTACTTTTCCCCTCCTTGACTGTGTGGCTGAAACCTGACAAGATCCCAGAGGACCACAGAAATCATTTTCTATTGTGGACCTACTGTGTGCCAGGGCTTTCACCCGCGTTGTCTGGATCGAGCTTGCATGGGTGAGAGTAGGGGTACATTGCCTCCCATTTTACGGAAGAGAAAACAGGCTCAGAGAGATTGAGCCTTTTGTTTAAAGTCACACAGCAAGCACTCAGTGTTCTGTGGTGACCTAAATAGGAAGGACATCCAAAAAAAGAGGGGATATATGTATATGTATGGCCTTCCCAGGTGGCACTGGAAGTAAAGAACCTGCCTACCAATGCAGGAAACCCAGGAGACCTGGGTTTTATCCCTGGGTCCGGAAGATCCCCTGGAGAAAGGAATGGCAACCCACTCCAGTATTCTTCCTGGAGAATCTCCTGGACAGAGGAGCCTGGCAGTCTATAGTCCATGGGGTTGCAAAGAGTCAGACACAACTGAAGCGACTTAGCATGCACACACACATATGTATATGTATAGCTGACTCATTTTGCTGTACAGTGGTAACTAGCATGGCGTGGGAAAGCAACTATTTTGTTGTTGTTCTGTCACTAAGTCATGGCCAACTCTTTGTGACCCCATGGACTGCAGCACACCAGGCTTCCCTGTCCTTCAGTCTTCCAGGGTTTGCTCAATTTCATGTTCACTGAGTCAATGATGCTATCTAACCATCTGTTCCCTGCCACTCCCTTCTCCTATTACCCTCAATATTTTCCAGCACCAGAGTCTTTCCAATGAGTTGGCTTTTTGCATCAGGTTAAAAAAATTTTTTTTAACAAGTGAGGGAAGGAATCCGAACTCCCATTTCTGGATGATTCCTAAGCCCTGTATTTCACCCTCTGCCTGGAAAAGACTGAGGTTTGAGGAGTGTTTCTCCTCTCTTGGCTGTTTCCTGGCCCTTGGGTACCCCCATCCCCCAGCGTAGACAGCAACTGCCCTTCATCATCCCTCTGTCAACATAAAAAATACTCACAACTTAAAAGTTGAGAGTTATGTTTTATTTGGTGGAAATTTTTAGGACTTCAAGCCCAGGAGGCAGTATCTCAAGTAACCCTGAGAGAACTGCTCCAAGGAGGCGAGGGGAGGAGCAGGTTATATAAAAGTTTTGCAACAAAAGGCAGGTAGTCTGAACATCAAAAGATGATTGTTAATTAAAGAAAACCAGGGTCTCAGTGTAGTGGGTATGGATTCCATCCATCCCTGGTCAGGGAAGTAGGATCCCACATGCTGCAAGGGACAGCCAAAAAAAAAAAAAAAGGAAAAACAGGAGGAAAACCAGATAGCCCAAGTTAAGGAAGTTAGTGCCTTTCTAAGTATGGGAAGATGCAAGAGACTGGATTCACTGAGATTGTTCCTTTCATATGCACCTCAGCTGTCTAGGGGCCAGTATCCTGGCTTCCCGGGTGGCATGATGGTAGAGAATCCACCTGCCAATGCAGGAGATGCAACAGATGTGGGTCCGATACCTAGGTCAGGAAGTTCCCCTGAAGGAGGGCATGGCAACCCACTCCAGTATTCTTGCTTGAGAAATCCCATGGACAGAGGAACCTGGAAGCCTACCGTCCAAAGGGTGGCAAAGAGTTGGACATGACTAAGCAACTAGGCACACATAAGTATTAAAATGGTGATAAGGAGAAGAGATTTTGGACAGAGAATCTTAGGTGCTGGAGTGTGTTGGGGTGGATTGCTCTCATCAGTAGAGCAGGGTGAGGGGAAGCCTCTTGTGGGTCAATGAACTAATGCATCCCAGTAAAACCATGTACAACTCAGAGGCAGGTGGGCTCTGATGTTATTTGTGCTTTAAAATGAGGAAACTGGGGCTCCGTGGAGTGAGTGGGGCAGGACCAGCTTGAAATCCGGGACACAAGAACTTGAGTTCTGGCTGTGTGTGTGCACTTGTGTAAGTGTGGATATGTATGTGAGACAGTGTGTGTGAGACAGGGAGAGAGCAAAACAAGCTCTTTTTTTCTTATTAGGGGTACTCTGCTTTTAAAAAAAAAAAAAAAAAAGAGCAAATTATTTATTTTTGCCTATGCTGGGTCTTCGTTGCTGCGAGAGCTCTTCTCTGGTTGTGGTGTGCAGACTTCTCATTGCAGTGCCTTCTCTTGTTGTGGAGCACAAGCTGTAGGGAGCATGGGCTTTAGTAGTTACGGCTCCTGGGCTCTAGAGCACAGGCTCAGTGGTTGTGGCACCCGTGCTTAGCTGCTCCCCAGCCTGGGGATCCTCCCAGACCAGGGACTGAACCTGTGTCCCTGACATTGGCAGGTGGACTCTTTACCACTGAGCAACCGTGGAAGCCCTGATGGGTCCTCTTCTTTCTTTTCTGATAGCATGTCCTCACTTTTCTCAGGGAGGGAGAGGAGCCCTTAGATCTCTCCTGCCAGGGAAGGTAGGACTTCGGTTGTTGCCGAAACCCCCAAAGGACCCCTACCCAACCAGCAGTCCCTTGGGGGGTGCAGGGTAGGCCAGCAAGGCAGGGTAAGACCGAGGGATTCAGTCCACTACCTGAGGCCCTTCCTGAGGGTAGAGCTGGGCTTGGTATTTCCTCTGTTGTCCGGGCTGAGCTTCACCTCCTTGTGCCCCCACCTTGGGTCCTTGCCTGGAAGGAGACATCCCAGGAGCTGCCTTGGCTGGTGTGGCCCCATACATGCATGGAGCCAGACTTTTCAACAGTCAAGTGAACAGACACTGAAGTTGAGCAGGGCATCCTGCCTGGCTGTTCCCTACCCATCCTGACCAGTCTCATTCATCTCCATTGGACCAGCCAGCTGCTTGCAATATCTGTTCTGGGACAGCTGTCCTTTGGGCACCCAGTTTTGGGACTCCCCAAGAGACCTGGGCCATAAAGAAGGCTGAACGCCAAAGAATGCATGCTTATGAAACGTGGTGCCAGAGAAGACTCTTGAGAGTCCCTTGGACAGCAAGGAGATCAAACCAGTCCATCCTAAAGGATATCAGTACTGAATATTCATTGGAAAGACTGGTGCTGAAGCTGAAGTTCCAATGCTTTGGCCATCTCATGCGAAAAGCCATTTCATTGGAAAAGATCCTGATGCTGGGAAAGATTGAGGGCAGGAGGAAAAGAGGGGGACAGAGGACGAGATGGTTGGATGGCATCACAGACTCCATGGACATAAGTTTGAGCAAGCTCCAGGAGATAGTGAAGAACAGGGAAGCCTGGCGTGCTGCAGTCCATGGGGTCCCAGAGTCAGACATGACTTAGCAACTAAGCAACAAGATAGTGACTCTGCTCCCTGCTCCGCATCACTGATTCTTTTTTTAAATTTTATTTATTTATTTTTGGCTGCACTGGGTCTTTGTTGCTGCTCAAGGGCTTTCTCTAGTTGAGGTGCTCGGGCTTCTCATTGCCGTGTCTTCTCTTGTTGCAGAGTGTGGGCTCTAGACGTGTGGGCTTCAGTAGCTGTGACACACAGGCTTAGTTGCTCTGAGACATGTGGGAACTTCCTCGCCTGTGGCCCCTGCATTGACACCAGGATTCCTAATCACCAGACAACCAAGGAAGCCCCCCATCATTGATTCTTATTCTGATTCCCACTTCTCTGGGAATCAAAAGTACTCCCTAACGGTACTCTGATCCCATTTACATCCTCCTTCTAACTAATAATAATAATAACAGCATTCAGTGCTATGCTAAAATGAGCCAAGGTAATAATAATATTTTTCAATTTTTTATTATTCTATTTTATGTTTTTAAATTTTAATTCACATCCCGTCCACTGTCTTTGGTGAATTTTGACAAATCATACTCATCCAACAATCAAAAGCAATATATGCCAGACAATGGGATTTTTTATTTTGTTTATTTAATAGATGCATTTATTTAAAGCTGGGCACAGTCTCTGGTTGTGGCAAGCGGGGGCTGCTCTCTAGTTGTGGTGTATGGGCTTCATTGCAGTGGCTTCTCTTATTGTGGAACACAAGCTCTAGGCTGTGTGAGCTCAGTAGTCTGGCACACGGGTTTAGTTGTCCAACAGCATACGGAATCCTCCCCGACCAGGGATCAAACCCATGTCCCAGGCACTGGCAGGCAGAGTCTTAACCACTGGACCACCAGAGAAGTCCCAGACACTATTTTAAGCCCTTTGCATAGACTAA